>CM022778.1:6345553-6400553 GCA_012411365.1 Ameiurus melas | reverse complement strand
TGCATTTCCATAATAATTTATGCTAATAGAAAATGAAATTGCCAGCCATTTATCCTCAGTTTATCTTCTGATGGCGGCCATTAAAGCAGAGATGGGCTGCCTGATAAACATCCCATTTTTGCTGGAATGTGTGTGGCCTGATGTATTTACAGTGTGAGTGTGTGTAGGTTCAGACACAGCAGCTGGGATCATTATTGCTTATATTATGCTAATATACAATAATAATAATAATAATAATAATAATAATAATAATAATAATAATAATAATAATAATAATACAGACACTGTATGGAAAAAGATATATGGCTGTGTTAATCAGTGGCCAACCCGTGGAGGGGAAATTGAATCTCCAATCAAATACAGATCAAGTGTGTTATAAAGCTAGAATTATGAATGTCTACTTACTACTGCCTTAACTTTTCATTCATTCATCCGTCCATCTATCCGTCCATTCTTTGAGCCAGTATATGAATAGTAGGACTTGTACATGTTATGGAAAATCCTAAATGTTCATAATCTTCACTGCTGACATTAACTAACTGGCTAACATGAGCGAAATTGGCAGGATGTCTGAGAAAACACAATTGTTAGCCAGCATGAGCTAACCTGACAGGTTTTCTGAGAAAAATCATATTTACGAATGTCACTCACTTGAGTGCTAATGCCAGCATGAGCTGAATTTTAATCCATAAATGTTCATAATCTTCACTGCTAACGTCCCAAGGTCCTATGTTCCCAGGTTCCTACAGTATGTTCCTCGGCTTTATATAGCACATAATGGGAACCTGAAAAACATGTTCCCCAGCTCTGTATTCGTTTTATCAAAGGGGTTTTCTGTTCCCTAGAACTGCCGTAGAGCTCTCAGTATAATAGGCCTAGACTTGAGGGAACTAAACAAATGGTTGGAATCCTGGAATCCCAGCGTGTGCAACCTAATTAACTTTTCATAATTTTCAAGTGTGGATGAAGGATGGATTTTAAACTAACGTACGTTGTTAAAAGGTAATAAAGTTAATAGAGCCTTGGGAAAACGAGTCCTAACTATTTAAAACCTTTTGAAAAGATTGCTTTGTGTTAACAGAATATTGAACTGGGGAATATAGGACCATCAGAACATAGGTTCCTTTGTCATATGTTCATTATGTGCCATATAAACCCATAGAAATCTGAGGAACATAGAACCCTGGGAACATAGGTCCCTTTTTCATGTGATCATTTATAGGTCTTATAAATCTGGGGAAAATAGGACCCTGGGAACATATGAATCACCCTCAGCTAACTGACTAAATTGTGTGTGCTAATGAGTTGACCTGAGATCATTTGTGATGGCACTTTCAAGGAAAATTCACAAATGTCCACAATCTTCACTTCTAAACTAAAACGAGCTAACCTGGCAGGATTTATAAGAAGAATTACGAGTTGTGTTCATAAACCCCATCATTTTTTACTGCTAATGCCAGTCAGTTAGCCACTGCCAACACTAGCTCACATGCTAACACGAGCTAACTTGACAGGATTTCTGATAGTATGTTTAAGCCAAATTCGTCTATACGCGAACATTTCCTTTCATATTTGGACTCAAGGACGCACCTTATCAAGCAACAAACTGAAAAAATGATAGAAGCCCTCAAATAACTTGTAATGGTTAGAATGGGAATTGTATTGGTTTTAATGGAAACTGTAATGGTTCCTGTGGGTCTGTAATGGTAATGATGCCATTAAGGACCGGTAATGGTTTTAAGGGTCAGCTGATGGTTTGTAATGGTATAATACACATGATATTTTTTTTAAGATGACCCAATTATACTTATTATAGAAGTATTTCATGCCAGACACATATTCTAATTCAAATTAATAAGAAACGTGTGTACCCCAGCCCCCCACAAGCATCTACATTGTTTCCTCGAATCTGTATCATACAGATAATTATGCCCGAAATATACCTCTGACCATCAGTGAGCATTTTTAATTCTCCTCTATTCTTTGCCTACACAAAGCTATTGTTTTGCTCAGCTGTGATTATTCAGGCTTAAGCAGTGTGCATTTGTATATTTGTAAAATACTTATTTTACGTAACTTTCTAAAGAGACACACACAGTTTTAGTGTTTCAAATTTAGACTGAGGTGAAAACTCCTGGGTCGAGAAGCAGCACATGCCATGAGCTTGTTCCAGTAACTGTGGAGAGCAGAGCTGTGTGACATAACGAAGAAATATGTGCACGAAATTGTGTATGTTGTGTGTGTGTGTGTGAGATAATGAAACCTTTTGTTTTCTCTTGCTATGCGGTGTCTAAGTTTGTTTTCTATTTACCATACAGTGGCCTATTTAGGATGCAACCATTCTGTAGCAGTAGTACAGTAGTGGCTTGTTCACTATATTATAAGTGGCTTGTTCACCATGTTATTACCCATAGTGCACCATAAATCCAGGGTACAAACCATGCATACTACTCCCGTAGTAAAATATGCATAACAATTGTCTTCAGCTAGAAACGTACTTGGATTAAAAAGTAAGGAATAATACAGGACGTACTGTAATACTGAAGAGCATTTATAAGAACAGGACTCAAAGTGGAGGTAGCCTTAACATGCTGATGACATTTTTAGTAATGTTTTATTTATTATAGAACAATATAACATTTTTATCCATTTGAAGTTATGGTTACGGTTGTGGAGCATTTCCAGAACTAGGAGCATTTCCAGAACCAGCCACGCTTCCTTAAGTCTTTTGTTTGGTTTGGTTGTTCTCTTGAAATTAATAATACAAAAATGCAGCTTGTCATGTTTGAAACTCCTCGCTCCTGAAGACTATCCCATTCCGGAAAACTCCTTTACAGCAAAACTATACACAAAAACCTGTGAATTTTGCCTTCTACCCAGCACTACCGTCAGCGCTGCTGTTGTAGAAAACTAACCCATACCTTTCAACCAATCAGAATTGAGAATTCAGCAATTAGCTATCTGGTGTACTAATGTAATGCTTGGTTTTTGGGGTTTTAAAAAAAAATGTTACTTTAAGCTCGACTTTAAGCTGATTTTGCTCTTCACATTCATTTTAAATGTTTAATCATAAGATGTCAATGGAAGGTGAATTTTTTTTTCTTTCCCTCATGAAAATGTATTATTTAAGCACTGAAACAGCACATATTAATCTTCATAAACCGTGGACCATAGAAGTCCACTGCTGCTTGTCGAGTCTCAATTCCCACCTAGAGCACACTTCACACTTACTCTGTAATTTTTTTATTTATTTTTTTTTTTGAACATGCGCCTTTTTTAATGGATTTTGTCCTCTCAATTGGCACTTATCCTTTGCTGGTCATGCTCCTGATTTGGGTTGTAGAGTGGACAGTGACATTAAAGCTGGATTTTGGCATCATGCATCTAAAACACATTCAGAGTCATATTCAGCCATCCAACTGACCCGCTAATCAAGCACTGCACTCGAGTCAAGAGCACGCAGCCAGATTGGGTTAGTGTTCAAGAGAACGAGAAGAAGTGCACATATGCACGCTCGTACACATTTTCTTCTCCACTTAAACACGCGTTTTGACATTATTTAAAAGTTTTAATGCAAATTAATTAGATGAAACGATCCAGAGAGTCCAGAGAGTTCAAAGTGTCTGCAGATGAGGTATGCTTGAGCAGCGGGTGTAAAGGATTGCAATTAAAGCTGATGAAAAGGCTTTTTAAGCTCCAACCCGCTGACCGCTATGATTCAGCAGCACCACATGACCTGACAGACTAGCAAATAACACTGCCAACAATGTAGAAGACGCATTAAATTTTTTTTATCTCAACATCATACAGAAAGAAAAGAAATTTTAAAAAAGGTGACTGTTTTGCTAGCATGACTGATTGGGAGTGGTTTCTTCTGGAATGACTCTCCCCCCATTCATGAGGAAAGATGGGGATACTGAACGTGTTGATGAATATGGCATTTGAAGGCAGTAAGAGATTTTGGAACAATGTGTTAGACAGCACTTTTCATCACCATCATCAAAACACCAGTGGATGGAAAAAAAAGAATGGGGATGGAACAAAAGAAGTCGGACTACATGGTGACTGGAAGGAGCTGCAGCCAATAAGGAGACCCGGTTCCAGAGACTTGAAGAATCAATGCCAAGACACATTATAGCTGCTTGTGGCGGCCCAACACCTTGCTAAAACCCTTTTTATTATTATTATTATTATTATTATTATTATTATTATTATTATTATTATTATTATTATCACTATCTGCACACCGATCAGCCATAACATGAAACCAACTGACAGGTGACGTGAAGAACATTTGATTATCTCGTTACAGTGGTACCTGTAAAGGGGTGGGATATATTTATTAGACAGCAAGTGAAGATTCCGTTCTCAAAGTTGATGTGTTGGAAGCAGGAAAAAAAAGGCAATTGTAAGGATCTGTGCAATGTTAACATGGGCCAAATTGTGGAGAGCATCTCCCTAGGTCTTGTGGGGTGTTCCCGGTATACAGTGGTTAGTACCTACCAAAAGTGGTCCAAGGAAGGACAACCGGTGACGACGTCATGGGTGCCCAAGGCGCACACTTGTGCATGAGAAGCAAAAGCTATACATGTATATTTTTCTTTTAACCTGTCTGTAGTACCACCATTACCAGTAAGTATCATGTCTGGCCTTTTACACCAACTTTGCTGGTTTTAAAAACAGAAAGTGAAAGCTATTTGACTATTGATCTGAACTGTTGCAGAGAAGTTTCCTTGTTATTGTTAGTGCTTTAAAAAAAAAAATGTTTGTTTAATGATGCTTACAAACAACCCAGCTGCCTAACAATGTCGATTGTCTTTTACAACAATGCAATCGCTGCCTTCATTATCTTTCAGTTTCTCCAGAGGCAGTAACCTACAGTTCTCTGGAGAAAACTGTATAGGTCTTAACGGCAACAAACAAATAAAACACAGCATTTTATATACTTCCATCTGAGAGCATGTGAAACTATCTACACTCCAGTTTCCGTCTCTTAGCGATCCAGGTCCCGGTAACTCAGCAACCCCAGAGTCATAAACATTCTGCCACGATTGTTATTATCGTAATTACAGTGGACAAACGATCAGACTGAGGAATAGTGCTAGTTTTCGTCCAGATGGTGTATTTTAACGTCACGCTATAAGAGAAGATTTAATTAAGCTGATTTTTGCGCCCATCAGTTACTGTAGGGTTTGAGCTAGTTGCTGGTTTTAAACCGACATCGCGTATGCTGTATAAACACATTAGCTCAGACAGAGAAATGTCATGTTGACTCGGAGATTTATACAGTAGCTAGATTTATTAGTATTTATCATATATGTACTGTTGTAGGCTATAAATTTCCAAATTGTAGGAACTGTGTTGCCAAATATTCAGACACAAAAACAAACTTTGGGGTTGGGTTTTTATTATTTTCCTAGAATAGCACACCCCGTTGTGTTTTATCCCCTCGCACGCCATCACTTGATTTGTATATTTTCAGTGCACAGCTTCTGCTGCTGAAAGCTCTTGCAGAATTCTTCATGGTCGCACACTCTTCCCCAATTTTCACTTCCTGTCTTTATCCATCACTCCTTCCATGTCACACACAGCTCACACAGTCATAACCGACACTCACTCCTGTCAGCCACTCTTTCCAGGCAGACATTAGACGGGTGCTGAATATTTTATGTACCCCCCCAATTCAACACAATATAAATGTGCCTTACAGCAGTAAACAGGAAGGCAGCAGAATGTGGTGTGCACGGTTAAATCTTCGAATTTAAACTCGCATTAAGTTAAAGTTCTCAAAAATTCAGATCGAGTCCGTCTCCTTGGCTGGAATCTTTCATCTTTTATACTGTATTTCACCTGTGGACTTGTTTATGAGGTGAAAGCATGGCAAAAGCAATGCGCAGGTCCACCAAGTAATGACTTGCTTACACATTTTCTTACGCTATCCATCTTTGTCTTTCTCTTTCGCTCGCTTTCATCTAGCGTCTCACACACTTCTACGACAATTTCTGTGTTGATACGCTGTGACAGCTGTGGCTTTGGACTTGTCATTTGAAAATGTTTTTCTCTCCCCCCCCCTTCATGAATAGTAATGAGTCTGAAATGAGATTTTACAGCAGCTGTCCAGCTGCTCCAGCGTGGCGTGGCATGAGCAGATGCTAGCGTCTGCTGTGTGGGCCGAATGGAACGGAGGGGTCTGATTCATCCACATAAGGAGCTCTTCGTAGCTCCTCTGCGTATCGTTCACGTTCTCAAAGGAAGCATTTATTGGTTTGATTGATAGTCATTCCTCTCATGTTCCCAGCATACATCATTTTTTATTTTTTATTTTTGAGAGGGTTTTATGGAGCCAGATGCACGTCAATAGAAAGTGAAAAAAGAGGAGGAGAGATGAGTTAAGAGTAAAATCCAATCCAATAAAGAACTCATGCTGTTTAATAGGATATTTCACTCATGAGCTGCGCTCAGTAATTAGAGCGATCTGTATGATTTTATTATTTTTCTCCTTTCTGCGATAGCCGGGTGCAGTGGAGAATATGGGAGACTGATCTCAGATGATCACTCAGCGTTTTTGACTCAGCATTTCTGTCTGACATTTAAGAATATTTTGAGAGCAGCACCAGTGTGTTTCTGAATGTTAAACTACAGTTTGTTTGTTTTTTTCAAAAAAAGTTTGTTTCCTTTGTTACGCAACACTGTCGGTTTATGTCCTTAGTTAAGCAACACCGTAGGTTTGTTTCCTTTGTTATGCAACACCATCGGTTTGTGTCCTTAGTTACGCTACACTGTTGGTGTTTCCTTTGTTACGCTACAGCATCGGTTTGTTTCCTTAGTCACGCGACACCGTCGGTTTGTTTCCTTGTTCACACAACACCGTTGGTTTGTTTCCTTAGTTACGCAACACCGTCAGTTTGTGTCCTTATTCACGCAACACCGTCAGTTTGTGTCCTTAGTTACGCAACACCGTCAGTTTGTGTCCTTATTCACGCAACACCGTCAGTTTGTGTCCTTAGTTACGCAACACCGTCAGTTTGTGTCCTTAGTTACGCAACACCGTCAGTTTGTGTCCTTATTTACGCAACACCGTCAGTTTGTGTCCTTATTCACGCAACACCGTCAGTTTGTGTCCTTAGTCACGCAACACCGTCAGTTTGTTTCCTTAATTATGCAACACCGTCGGTTTGTTTCTTTAGTTACTCAACACCTTCAGTTTGTGTCCTTAGTCACGCAACACTGTCGGTTTGTTTCCTTTGTTATGCTACACCGTCAGTTTGTGTCCTTATTCACGCAACACCGTCAGTTTGTGTCCTTAGTTACGCAACACCGTCAGTTTGTGTCCTTAGTCACGCAACACCGTCGTTTTTTTTCCTTAATTATGCAACACCGTCGGTTTGTTTCCTTAGTTACTCAACACCGTCAGTTTGTGTCCTTAGTCACGCAACACTGTCGATTTGTTTCCTTAGTCACGCAACACTGTCGGTTTGTTTCCTTATCCACGCAACACCATCAATTTGTTTTCGAATGGCCTCAGTCTGTTTTGTAAACTTACACTGCAGTTTCCTTTTGTTTTGTAAATGTTACTCTACAGCAAAAAATAATTATAACAGATATATTAATCCAGTGGGACTGCTAGCAGCATTATACAGTTGGTTCATGCCAAAATCAAATAATAAATGCAGCTGGAATAGATTGTTTTAGCTTATACATATGAGAAATATTACAGAGCATTATTGATTGCAGCTTAGTGATCCTGCAGCGTTTTGCAGACCCAGACTACCTACAAATATAGGTCAATAATAATTATGGATTTGATCACATTAGGCTTTAGCCAAGGAAACCTGTTGTATGTTACACAAGGCAGAAAAAAAAGAAGTGGACAGTTGACTTGCAAACACTTTTTCATACCTGGATGTGTGTGTGTAATGTGTTTACCTTTGCTCTTTTCTATTCTGTCCTCTAATTAGTTTCAAATCTCAGTTGCTCTGAATAGACAGGCTTGTACTGTATAATAATATTTTAATAACAAATGGTGCATATAATAAGGTGTGTCATGCACATGTGTATGTGTGTGAAAGAAAAATGTGTGTATGGATGTCATGCTGTCTCTGTGACCTGCTGCGTTTATTCTAATTTTGTCCTCATCACAGTCAGAGACCTGTCTCATATTACTGACACACTCCTCAAGGTGCTCTGAGTAATCTACCTGAAACAGGTGTCCAAACAATTAATATGCCTTGTGTGTCTGCGTGTAGTGTGTATGGGGTTTGCTATTAAAACAGACAAACATTGAGCTTTGAGGCCGTCTCTTTAGACACATGCTGTAGCGCGCCCCCACCCCCCAATATTCGTGCCAAATGAAGACTCCTCTCAAATCCTACACTTTCTAATTATCCAAGGGTTGCTCCTGACGTCACAATTAAAGCTGCTCATTTATTATTTTGACTTTGTCATACTTTCCTTATGTTGCGCCATATGTGTGGTGTGACTGCAAGAGTGTGAGCAAAGGCAAATGATTTTACAGGCTTCTTTAATGCATTCCTAGGAGAGAAAAACGACTTTGCCGGGCACACCGATTGGGATTTTATTTTCTTAAGCCTCACAAATATGCAGTTAGACCGACTCCCAAATGATTTCCAAACATACCATCTACGTAGGATGTAAAGAACGAAACATGATTGGGTTTGCCGTTCTATAAAAAAAAACATTAACGATGGAGTGGTTAATGTGGCCTGGAGTTAGCATTGCATTAAGATAAACCTGTGATTTCAAATTACAGCTGGCACTACCGCTGTTATAGAATATTAATCAACACCTACTGACCAATCAGAATTGAAAATATAACACAATACAACATATATACAACATAATGACCTTGTTCACTCTATATAATACACTTTGTGAGCACCAGAACAAAGACAAATATAAACGCCATAACACTGAAATGTTGTAGGTGATAGAACACTGTGGCTTTATAGTCCACTTGTCACCTGAGATATTATTCTTGCAGATTTAGGAATTCCTCTGTGAGGTTTATTGAACACCAGTCTTCTTTGCTGTCACAATGCAGGCAAACACCATCTTTTATTTAAAACCGTGTGCCTTATTATTAATGCATGATCCAAATGGTTATGTATAATCTTACATTGCAAATGGAGCAGCTTGCATACACGTTTTGTTATTTTCAAATATTTACAGAGATGAGATTTTCTGCATTATGCAATACATTTCACAAATATGTAGATAATAAGTGGTGTAATGAAGTGTCACGATCTGTACTTTTTTTTATTTGTTTAGTGATCCAAAAATTCATTTGTGTATATGCATTTGGATTAAGATTGACATGGCCTAATCTGGAATGCACTGTATGGACAAAGGTATGTTGACATACCATAGGTATGATGACATACACAAAGGTGTTCAGTTGGTTTGAGGTCAAGGCTCTGAGAAGGCCACTGGAGTTCGTCCAGACCAATCTTGGCAATCCAGGTCTTCATGGAGCTTGCTTGGTGCAAATGGGCATAGCCATGCTGGAACAGGTTTGCCTCATAGTTTTAGTGAAAGGAAATCTTAATGCAACAGCATACAAAGACATTCTAGACAGTTCACTTTCCAGCTTTGGGGCAACATTTTGGGGAAGACCCTCATAAGGGTGTTATGGTCAAATGTCCACATACTTTTGGCATTATAGTGTATGTAGTGCACCTTCTATTAATAGCTGCATTTGTATTCATTTAAAACACATCATGTCTTAAGGTAACTTTACTGACTAATGGAATGTGAGATTTTAGGCAATATTTCTATCATTCTTATAGTTAGGTTTGTACGCAGAGCATTTACCCACATTTATCATCCTAAGCATCTGCAAACAAGTCATTCTTTTGCATTATTTCTACACACGGGTAATAATTCTTTTCTGGCTTGCCATCTGCCTCAATGCAGTAGTACCCTGATTGAGCCTATGGCACCTGCTCTGCTATAAAATACGTACTGAGAAGTTGGGCAGAAGTCCAGTTTTATTAAACTTCCATACAGAAGTGATCTCAAACATTTTTGTAGATCTCTAAACAACAAAATTACCATAATCAACCTCTATAATGCACGTCTGCGATTGGAATTTTGACACGTATTGATGAACTGATGTAAGCACTAAAGTAATGCACACTATAAGAAGTCTATTCCAGTGATGCAGCTGTCAACAGAGTTAGACTGAAGCCTCGAGGGAGTGCTTTACCACGTAATGAACAAGTGATCATTCCATCAGGTAATGTGGCACATATTGGCAGTGCAGGGTGGATGATGAGTCTTGTGACTTGTGCCCTTGAAAATCGTTATGGTGATGGATAAGTGTGAGATGGATGGAGCTAAATACAGGGCAGTTGCAGAAGAAAAGCTATAGGAGACTTGAGACTGGGGTGGAGGTTCACCATACATGAGGAGAACGAGCTTAATCATACTGCCAAAGCTACACTCGAGTAGCTTGGTCCCACAAATGTGTTTGAATGGCCTAGTTAAAGCCTAGACCTCCAATCCAATCGAGAATCTGTGGCAAAACATGAAATTTGCTTTTCACCAATGATCTCCATCCAGTCTGAGAGAGCGTGTCCAATATTGCCAAGAAGAATGGGCAGACATATCAGGTTCCAGATGTGCAAAGCTGATACAGAGATCCTAGATTTATAGCTGTAATTGCAGCCGACAAGGTGATTCCAATAAGTAATGGCCCTGGGGATGTGGGCTGATGAAGACTTATTTAACCAACCAATGTCTGTTTTTTGTTGTTGTTTCATTTAATTCAAATGTTAGACACAATCCCAATTAAATGGTAAATGGTCTGCACTTATATAGTGCTTTTTTAACCTTACCGTTCTTACATAGCACTTTACACTGGTTCTCATTCACACACACACTCACACACCAATGGTAGCAGAACTGCCAGGCAAGGCGGTAGCTTGCTATTGGGAGCAACTTGGGGGTTCAGTGTCTTGACCAAGGACACTTCAGCATGTGGAGTCACATGGGCCGGGGCTCTAATACCTGAGCCACAGCCGCCCATTAAGCCCATTTCAATTCCACTCTGTGACACTATAAACGTTTATGCTTAAGGGGTGAATACTTATGTGAGGCATGGTATCTTAATATATATATCGGTTCTGTAAGTATGAATAGCTTTGTTTTAAATGACTGACAAACTAGTAAATTCTTCCAGGCTTCCATTGGATGACGTACAAAGAACAAGACCCAGATTTAAAATTTGGTCTACCTACACCCAGTGGAATACTGTATCCATGCAAACGGGTTTGTTTCAAGTAATCCACATTCATGTACCTGCCACAAAAAATCCATCAGCACACAGGAATTATTAACGAAGCTTCACTAATTACTGCGTTTTTGTGTGAGAGGAGGGTGTGTTTTTATTTTTTTTTTTTTTTTTTTTTTGTTTTGTTGGGTTTGTTTGAGGTATCTTTGCGCTGGCAAGTTCATCTTTGATGCTGCTTGAAGATAAGAGTATCTGTATGAGACTGTGCTTTACCCAGGTGTGGTGCAGGGGGCTAAGAGTATGATTTCATTCTACCAGATTTTTGAGGAATGCTCAGATTGAAGGCTTCATTATGAGCCGATTTCTTTATCCTAAGTACTAGGGTCTTCTGAGAACACCTTCTACTGGAGGGTAGATATTTTTGTCCAGAGCTTCTGTATGTTCTGATTGCCAGACCCGTCAAAGAGGCGGTTGGACTGCCTATAATTTACATACAGCTCAGCCAACATCAATGGTTCATATAAAATATATATGATCAAGAGTACCAAGGGTAAAATTTACATAGTGGAGAAGCCAGTTCACTGAAGGGGAAAGGACATGTGTTTGCTTCTGGTAGCAGTTACTTTCACTTTTCTATGACTTTGACTTTGACCAATAGAAAACGAGGGCGGGTTATGATCTCTGTTTGGTAAAATCACAGGGTAGAATGTATTGTTCATCATTTATTCTGTCAGCATGGAGCTACCAACATTTGTCAGGGTTTTTTGTAGTGAAATTGTTGTCTGTCTGCTGCTAGGTTTTTCTTATTAACAAAGTTGTCACCTCTTATATTGAACCTGTCAGTCAATATCCATGCTTGCTCAGCCAAATTAAGTAATTGCTGGACAATTGATGTGGCAACGTATATTTCCACACAACTCTGTGTTTTAATATTATGGATAATATCCTACATCTTCCATATAATTTATTTATTTATTAATTTTTTTTTTCCTCCAAAGCCATTTACAATTTGGAAAGGATACAAGAGACCAGATGAGAATGATGGGTTTTGTACAAGTGGAAGCTTGTTGGTACCACTTTTTTCTCCTCTACTTATGTAATGCTCTAACTATACAGAGATGGACAACTTTCTGTCTTTCTCTCTGGATGCTCTGGACAGCCATTCTGTCTCACATTCTTCCTTCATTCTTCTGCTCATGTCTCTCTTCTTTTCCTCATACTTGGCTCCCTATTTGTCTCTGTCATCTATTTCCATATTCCATCTTTACTTCTCTCTCTCTCTCTCTCTCTCTCTCTCTCTCTCTCTCTGTGTGTGACATTTGGCCATGCCCATGTGACTGGCTGATGCACAGCCTGTGGTTTAAGGAGTATGTGTCTGCTGAGAGAGCCTGGCAAAGAGAGATAACAGAGAAGACCACACACCAAAAGCAGACATGCAAACACACACTCACACCTCTTAACACACAGGAATACTTTGGACAATCACACAAACACTCCACGTGTAACCTTGCAGTCACACTCGCATGGGTCAAGCAGGGAAGCAAAGCTAAACGTGTTTTCTGTCTCACAATGCACATAAAAAGACATTTGGTGGAATTTAACACCTTATATACATATACAAGTAGTGCACATATATACTATAGTAATTGTATGATGTATAATGTAATTATACCCTTATTAGGAACACCTGAATATTCATGCAGTTATCCAATCGGTCAGTCGTGTGGCAGCAGCATAACACCATGCTGATAAGAGAGGTCAGAGGTGAATGACCAGGCCAGTACCAGCTGACAGGAAGGCCACTGTAAGCACTCTTTACAAGTAAAGTAAGCAGAAAAGCATAGACTCACCAGAACTGGACAGTTTCAATTGGGGAAAAAGACCCGGCGGCATTCTTCACATTCAGTGCTGTGTCTGGAGTGTTGAGTCAGAATTGGCAGGAAAAATTCGGATGCATACATGACATGCCAGCTCAGATATGTTAAATGTCATTATGCCCTAATTCCAGGCATTAAAGAAGTCTGACTACAAGGGGACCGGCAGGAGCTGCAGCCAATGTGTGAAAATGGAAACAAAGCACATGGGAGCAAGAGAGAGAGAGAGAGAGAGAGAGAGAGAGAGAGAGAGAGAGAGAGAGAGAGAGAGAGAAAGAGTCAGCTGCTAAACTATGAGGAACAAGTTTCAGGACTGAGAGTTTTAGAAAGAAATAAAAAGCAAAACATGGAAACCACCACGTGTTACAATTTTTTTCATTAGCAGTCTGCATCTAACAGCCCAAGAGACATGCAGCATCTTAGTGAAATCTCCTACATTCACATTAGATTAGACCAAGTGTATGGATATGTAGTGAATACGTAACTCATTTCTGAGTTAACTATTTCATTTCAACTAGGTATTTAAAATGCCCACTTACTTTCCAGACTTGTACTCATGCTCTCGGGGCCCAAAGTGGAGTCTGCAATTCGGCGTGCCTATTTTTTTTTTTTCCACCCTCCTTCAGGGACCCAGCAGATGGTGGCTGTTTAAAAACTCCAGTCACCGTGTGGACAGGGCCCCTGCTGAGGTAGCATTGATCATAGAAATGGTGTGGAAATGACATTGATCATTCGTACACCTCCACGGAGCCAACTGCTCATGAATGCAAAGCAACGCACCGCAATTCAAAAAAGAAAAAAAGAAGAAAAAAGCATGCTGCTGACTGTTGAGGAAGGTAAGGGATTTACTGTGAGTTCGTTAATATGACAAAAAGTTGCCAGATGCTAATATCCATGCACGAAGTCGGATTGTTCCCTGCTGGAACGAACTGACTGATTAAAATTGATTCAGTATTAGGTGTTCACTCTGTGTGACATGTAATCAACACTGCCACAAATAAACATCTTAATCAAATGTGTTAATAAATGTATGTGCCATTCAGTGCCCTTTAAATCCCCAAGACCTCCTGTCAATATTATTTATTAGGGAAAAACACTAATATATAACCAGCTCACATTAATACATTTGTGTGCGATACAAAAGAAAATAAAGATCCATCCGGCAATCCATTTCCCATACCTTATCCTTATCCTGCATAGGATTGAAGGGGAGCCTGGAGCCTAATCCCAGGGAACTCGAGGAACAAGATGGGGGACATCCTGGATGGGATGCCAACACATTGCTGGGCACAATCACACACATCCATTTACACACTAGATGTGTTGCATCCTCTATTTTACCTGAAAAAGGTCCCTTTCATTATTCTTGTTTTAATTTTATCTTATTTTTTTTTAATACAGTGTTCATATATATATATATATATATATATATATATATATGTATGTATGTATGTATATATTTACAGTGAGGGAAAGAAGTATTTGATCCCCTGCTGATTTTGTACATTTGCCCACTGACAAGTAAATGATCAGATGATCAGTCTATAATTTTAATGGTAGATTTATTTGAACAGTGAGAGTGTTGAGTGTGAGCTTAATTACTTTGATTTGTTACAGGTGTCTATTCTTTGTGTTAGTTCATTATTTAAACGCCTGAGTTACTGAGCACAGCGCTCGGTATTATTAGTTGTAACATTTGTAGCAGTCTTCATGCTAAGAAGGATATTGTCATGCCACGTTTCCCGTTTCCAGTTTTCCTGTGAAGACCGCGTTTACTTTGAGTTTTGTGTTTGTTTATTAAAGAGTTTGATCTGCACCTGCATCCGCCTCCAGCTACGTTTCTTGACAGAGAGACAGAATAACAACAAAAAAATCCAGAAAAACGCATGTCAAAAATGTTATAAATTGATTTGCATTTTAATGAGGGAAATAAGTATTTGACCCCTCTGCAAAACATGACTTAGTACTTGGTGGCAAAACCCTTGTTGGCAATCACAGAGGTCAGACGTTTCTTGTAGTTGGCCACCAGGTTTGCACACATCTCAGGAGGGATTTTGTCCCACTCCACTTTGCAGATCTTCTCCAAGTCATTAAGGTTTCGAGGCTGACGTTTGGCAATTCAAACCTTCAGCTTCCTCCACAGATTTTCTATGGGATTAAGGTCTGGACACTGGCTAGGCCACTCCAGGACCTTAATGTGCTTCTTCTTGAGCCACTCCTTTGTTGCCTTGGTCGTGTGTTTTGGGTCATTGTCATGCTGGTATACTCATCCACGACCCATTTTCAATGCCCTGACTGAGGGAAGGAGGTTCTCACCCAAGATTTGACGGTACATGGCCCCGTCCATCGTCCCTTTGATGCGGTGAAGTTGTCCTGTCTCCTTATCAGAAAAACACCCCCAAAGCATAATGTTTCCACCTCCATGTTTGATGATGGGGATGGTGTTCTTGGGGTCATTGGCAGCATTCCTCCTCCAAACACGCCGAGTTGAGTTGATGCCAAAGAGCTCCGTTTTGGTCTCATCTGACCACAACACTTTCACCCAGTTGTCCTCTGAATCATTCAGATGTTCATTGGCAAACTTCAGACGGGCATGTATATGTGCTTTCTTGAGCAGCGGGACCTTGCGGGCGCTGCAGGATTTCATTCCTTCATGGCGTAGTGTGTTACCAGTTGTTTTCTTGGTGACTATGGTCCCAGCTGCCTTGAGATCATTGAGCAGATCTGGGCTGATTCCTCACTGTTCTCATGATCATTGCAACTCCACGAGGTGAGATCTTGCATGGAGCCCCAGGCCGAGGGAGATTGATAGTTCTTTTGTGTTTCTACCATTTGCGAATAATCGCACCAACTGTTGTCACCGTCTCACCAAGCTGCTTGGCAATGGTTTTGTAGCCCATTCCAGACTGTGTAGGTCTACAATCTTGTCCCATCTATATACACATATATATATATATATATATATATATATATATATATATATATATATATATATATATCTTAAATGATATGTTGCACATTATACCATGTACACAATTGTGCAATTTGTTTTGACCTTAAGCAATAACAATTTGCATATTTTACCAACTATGACCACAAGGAGCAGCATTTTTTGCATGTATTACCAGTTTCGCATGAGAAGCAGATGAATAAGAAACTGAGGGTAGAGGATATCCTGTGTGCTAATAGCCAGTAGTAATTGCACATATTTTAGAGATTAAAATAAATGTAGCTGCCATATGAATTTTTAAATTTTTTTCCCCCAGCCAAACCACTACTATAGAAGCACTCTATTTCATAAAATGTCCAGGCTTCAGATTTTGTATCTCTTCTGTTTGGCTGTGTTTATTCCAATTTTGCATGGCTGCTATCCGGCTTTATCTTGAGCCGAATGCAGCAGAACCGGAATTGAATCTGTGTTACAGACCCATTCTGATTTGGTATGAAGGACTGAAACATAGTGCTATGTATATAAAACTATATTCTGTCTGGTTCAGTGTAATTCAGTTTGATGGCATGTTTGCAATATTTGGGATATTGATCCATCTTTAGAGTTTCATCAAGAAGCATAGTCCAATTCTCTGTTTATCAGATTCGGTCTCTGTGGCAGCCTGCAGCTAATCCCCTCAATTACTTATCGTTACAGGCTTCATAACACAGCAGCCGTTAGAATGAAACCTCCTCTCAGATTAGCTCCATTTGGTCCAGACATCCGTCTTCTACATCAACCGATAGAACCGATTCTAATGGTTCACTCTTCTCATGTTGGTTTTATGTAGCATTCCACTTTTGTGGTTTTACCCAAATTTCATGTTGCTAGGATTTTCGAATCTCATATTTATATATACAGTATCTCACAAAAGTGAGTACACCCCTCACATTTGTGTAAATATTTGATGACATCTTTTCATGTGACAACACTGAAGAAATGACACCTTGCTACAATGTAAAGTAGTGAGTGTACAGCTTGTGTAACAGTGTAAATTTGCTGTCCCCTCAAAATAACTCAACACACAGCCATTAATGTCTAAACCGCTGGCAACAAAAGTGAGATACTTTTGTGAGATACAGTGTATATATACTGTATTTTGTTTACTTTTGTTTTTCTGAAATGAATGGGCACACATTCATTAGTACAATTCATTCAAACCTTTATTTAACCAGGATAAAAACACCTTGAGATTAAAAATCTCATTTACAAGAGTGTCCTGACAAGTGGCAGCAGCACGGTTACAAAACTGTGGCAGCCAGGTATAACCAAATTGCCAATTTTGGTTAATACGCACTAATGAAAAGTCGTTTCTTCTTGGTCTGTTCACCTGACAACAATTTAGATTTTTGTGGAAAGATTCTAAAAAATTCAGAGAATCAGATTTTTGGACAATTGTAATTTTTATTTTTTTTATTTTTAAGTTTGGTTTCATGCATGTCTTCCACTTTTTCCTGATAAGGGTCATGGTGGAACCTGGGCACCTGTGAAGCAGGAATACACCCTGGATGGAGTGCCAGTCCATCCAATGGTCCCTGTAGAACCATTTTACAGCCAATCCACCTAATGCCTAATGTTTTTAGTGTGAAGTGGGAGGAATCCACAAATGCTAATATCTCTAGGTAAGGATTGAACCTGGGACGCTTGAGCTGTAAGCCAGCAGCATTACCCTGTTCAACACGGCCAGTTTACTGCAATTAGTGAACTAATAACTGACAGAAATGTAGTATATGGAGTCCTCCAGTTAAATGTTAGTCTGTTTTAGTTCAGAGCCCATCTATCCTCCCATTTTAGGGGACAGCCAGAGTACAATAGGATCCAATCTTCTCTCCCATTCTCAGAAATAATGACCCTTTCTTTGATATATAGGGGTCCTGGTAATTGGATATAATTGGATTTAAAGGCTCACTGGCCTTGTGGTCATACTATCCTCTTCTGACAATAGAACATTCTGTTTGTGTCTGTGTCACTATGATGGAGAAAGAGGGCTGAAAGGAGACCCCAGTCAAAGCATGTCATGGACTCTTGCTCACCCCCAATGTGTACTGTAACTCCATTGGTACTGACTGACCATATCTCTATTGTTCTGCCAATGGACTACACTAATCCATCCAGAGCCTAGCTTTAAGATTTAGCCAAAACAAAGCCCGGAGAGTGCAAACTATAGTGTTGAGGTCTTGCTCCCATTAACAATGCTTTGCATCAACCCGATTGCCTTGTGTTGCGGCAGCCATTTGAGAGTTTATTCTTTACACACCCCGTCCTAGCTTTATGCGCCACTCCGGTAAGCAATCTTGTGCCTGGAGTGAGGATGTTAGTCAAGACCGTGAAGTCATTTATCTTCGTAAATAAACTTTGTCTCCTTTGGATTTGGCTGTTTTTATATAGCAAATTTGAAGAAATATCCTCGCTGAATTATTTAATCTCTTCTCTCAACTGGATAAGCAAAAATATTAATAAAAAAAGGAAAAAAACACTCTCTTGATCCTCGTAGATGATTCGTTTTCGCGCTCTCGATCTCCTGTGAGGGACCCACCACCGCCTCTGGCCGACAGCATCCATTTGAACCCTGATGACCTTGTCAAGGCTGATATTAACAGGTTTCTTGCTTGGCTGCTAGTCCCTAAGTGACACTCTCCATGAATTCATTTAAAGAAGCAATGCTGTGTACAAGGAAGCAAGGAAAAACGAACCTTTTTATGTGAAGCAATAACTGGATTATTGCTAATGTTCCTATACTGATCTTTTTTTTTTTAATGCGAAGATCAGACATGCCCAAGCTACCATGCTTATATTCCAATGCTCCAGAAGGCTTTAATTAACCGGATCATTAATAGCTAGGCCATGCTATTAATGGTCGGCATTTCATGCTTTATGATGTATGACCTTTGATTAAGGCATGTTAGTGCTGGATTAAAAGAGTTCGCTTCCTGATAAACATTATTGTGTGAACATCAAATGTTTCTGTAGGTAGTAATTATAAAACAATGAAAATTAGTGTCCTTAACTAGCCAACTAATATAATTGTTGGCTAGGGGGTTAATTCCAACTAGCAGATTTATACCAGCTGTCTCTGGAATATTTCAGAAATATTTCATGCTACTTTGAACATCCTTTATTGGAAAGTGCAGGGTATGGAAATAAGTAATTTCTTGCTGATCGATCAACCACGACCCTGACAAAGATAAATAACTTATTGTAGAGTAAAGAAACAAATATAATATGGCCGTAGTTTGAGAGTTTGTAGTCCATGAATGATTTTAAACCATGGCTTGATTTTAATATGCAAATACAATCTGGCAACCCTGAGTTATAGAAAACCACGGCACCTTCAGGTGTTTTACTTGATTAATGCATGGTGACATGGTGTGTAGATCTTGAATATGGTGGGAATTAATTCATCAAGTCATTCTTATTAATTTCAAATGGTTTATGAATCAGCAACTCCATGTACAAATCATCAAATATACAATATACAACCGTCTAAATATTTAACCCTTTCAAATATAGTTTATAGTTATAGTTATTAAATATAGTTTAAGGCTGTTTTTTTTCATCTCTGAATCACTTGAGACTATAACATAACATAAATTATGCTTCTTTTTTTGCTCTTTAAGCTTGGTTATCTTTCTCAGTGCAGCATGGTATTTATTTATTTATTTATTTATTTATTTATTTATTTACAAACTTTCTATGCAAAATCCCAGATTAATGAAAAACTTATTTTAAAAATTTTAGACTCCAAAAAATGTTAACAGTTTTAAGAATTTTTTTAAACTTTTTTTTTTTTTTAACCTCTGAAACCAGCTACATTGTGCAACAGTCCTAAACTGTGTCAATTTTGTACATCAAGACAATTGGAAAAACATTTTGTTAAAAACAAATTATGCTCAACATTAAATATTTTACATGTGAACATTATAGGTATTCCGGTTTCCTCTCCCAGTACAAAGACATGCATGGTAGGTTGATTGGCGTGTCTACAGTGTCCGTAGTGTATGAATGGGTGTGTGAGTGTGTATGTAATTCTGGCCTGCGAAGGATTGGCACCCTGTCCATGATGTACCCTGCCTTGTGCCCGATGCTCCCTGGGATAGGCTCCAGGAGTACCCTGAAAAAAAAAAGTGGTAGAAGATATATATATATATATATATATATATAAATTATTAATTTATTTTTCTCAGTATAATTATTTTTTTTCTCACAGTATTCCTAAAACATGGACGACCCATTTACTTTTTAATTGGATTGGTCGCAATTCAACACCATGCCATAGACTGGGACTCCAATGTGGAATAATAATAATAATAATGATAAGAAGAAGAAGAAGAAGAAGAAGAAGAGCAAAGCTTACAATTCCAATAGGCTGTCTACACACCTTTGGTGCTTGGCTCCCTAAAATCATACAATTCCCCTAGGAGGATGCCTACACACCTTAAGTGCTTGGCCCACTAATAATAACAATAAGAAACATTCAATTCCAATAGGCTGTCTACACAGCTTTGTTTCTTTCCCCCCTCAACAAATACAATTCCCCTAGGATACCCACACACCTTCGGTGTTTGGCTCCTAATAATAACAAGAAGAATAAAACATACAATTCCAGTAGTGTGCCTATGCGCCTTTGTTGCCAGGCCTCTAAAAAACACCTCTTTTTACACAATTTGTCCGTTAAAGGGTTGAAACCAAATTGCAGCTAATAGCCACATTGTTGAATTTCAGCCTAGTGTTGTCCCAGTAATACTGTTAGTTTTAAGATTTTATCTGTTTTTTATTTCATTCAGCAATCTAACACCTCCAGGAAACCAATCATAGTGTCTCAATCCCAGTCAACAGGAAATTGAAGGGAGTGGCTAGAGGGAAAATGAGAGCAATTAAGTCATTCATTTCATTCCTTTTCTTTCTGTCTGAAGAAAGATCCATGGAAACAGGGTTTTCCATGAGTGTGGGCACTGGTTCCTTTTGGATCAGCAACTAATCCACTTTTCCTGCAGGCTGAGACATCCTCTGTAGCTCGCCCTGATAACTGGAAATGTACACGAAGAAGGTCTACCTCTGACAAAATACACGTTTTGTATGTGTGTTACTGTATGAGTGTTGATATGTCAAGCATTTTACAGGAGTAGTGTTTATTTTCCATAAATCAGGAAGTATAAGCTCTGTAAATATAGCAAAAAAATAAATAAAAATAAAACAACTTCATGTGCCAATTCCAGCAGCTTTGTAGCTCCGATCTGTCTGATATCCTGCCAAGCTGGGCACTAAGGGTGTATCCATGGGAGGAAGGTGTGTGTGGGATGGAGGTGGGTTGGGAAGCACTGCTGGTGAACTTAACATCGGAAGAGTGCCAGATAACAAGCCAACAAAAATGCCAGGCCGTATACAAGGTCCCACCTGGCACCTTTGTTTTTTTGGATGGAGAAAAAGGGAGGATTTGTTTGCCAATTTGAAAGTAGGGCAGATGGTTTATCAGATCGGATGAACTCACCTATGATCTGATAACCCACTGTCAAGCTGCACAGGAGCATAACATCCATGAACATACACACATAGGGAAGGATGGTGTACTGTACACACGAACAACACACATTATGCTGTTGTGCTCTATATTGCCAGCCAGGATACTGTTTTTAGATAAATGGGAAAATGGATGGATGGGTTAACTGTTACACACCCCAACAGGGGAACTAATAGTCCCCTTGAGGCTCTAGAACATATAATGTAGCACTGGAGCTGTAAGTCTTTAGGGAGCACTTTTTGCATTTTTTTTTTCTTCTCAACACCGAATATAACCGAATAATAGACATATTGCTTGTAACCGGTTGAAACCTGTTAACATAAGGCAAGAGCTATAACAATACACTACAAGGCTGCCATTTTATATACAGGATCACTCTTGCAAGCCTGGAATGTTTTAAACAATGTTAATGGCTTCGGGGAATAACCATGTGTCTCTTCAAGCATCATCAGTTACTGAGTTCTTGAAAGCTACAAAGAAATATTCTTCAGCTTAAAGCTAATGAAGCAAGGAGATCACCTCAGTAAAAGTGTTTTTTGTGTGTGTGTGTTTTTAAGCAATTTTAGCCCTGGGACGATTCAGTGGAGCAAAAGCTTTATTTTATTGACCCACAATGTGCAGTCTTATTTATATATATATATATATATATATATATATATATATATATATATATATAAAATATCTCAAACTTGAGCATGCCAGGTAGGAAATTTAGTATCAAATATCGTATAATGCAATTCCTTCTCCCTTCTTTTTTTTTTTTTTTCTATTTTACAGTGCATCTAATAATATAATTTCATATCACAAATCCTCTATGACTTTTTCTGGTAATACGCTGTATATTAAGGGAATAACGCAATAAAAATGCACAGTGGAGAATTTAATTGCTTGCTGAATATGGCTTATGAGAGCGAGAAAGAGAGAGAAGGAGTAGGAGGGGGATTGTTAGAGTGAAAAAAAAGAAGAAGAATGTTATTGGAGAGATGTTAAAAGAGAGAGAGTTCACAGACTCGACAATATGGCCGACGTCGCGCCGGGCGAAGCGTGAGGTGGTTGCCATGCCAATGTCATCATCAGGGTGCAGCGGTTCGACAAGCCTGTACGTCCAAAATCCCATCCAGCTACGTTTTCCTAAAAAGGACACGTGCTTGGAACTATTTCATGCATGATGTGTAAATATCTATCTTTCTCCCTCTCTCTATCGTTCCATCCTTCTTTCTCACACTCTCCAGCTGCACACGTTCTCTTTGCATATCTTGCACATGGCTGACACCTCAGGGTGATGAGTTCCACCTTGCCAGATAAAATTGTTAATGAAGGCAGTAAATGTATTGCGCAGGCTCACGGTAGCAGAGTAGCAGCTGAGCGAGGCTCGTCTTCCAGGCAGGAGAGTAATGCTTCAGCCGCTCCACACGTTGCTCGGTACAGTTTCATAGATAACGTGACAGTTGTGGGATTTTTAATGCCGCATCGTCCGTGCTTTCAACCACCGGATAAACCCTGCTGTAAGATTCCTGTCAGGCGAACGGCTTTCATGAAGAAATATAGCTCTACCTGCTCTTGAAATATCGCTTTCAGACCAAAGGGGCGCACTTAATTTTTCCGCTTGCAACAAATACGACAGCCTGAGAAGTATTGTTGAGAATTGTGTACAAGGTTCAGTGCCTTTTAATTTCCATATGATTAACTCCCCCCCCTACTACCTAATTTCTCTTTCTTGCTTGTCTCTTATGGTAAAGACCAAACATATCCAATGTGATGTAGCAAGAAAGACTGTTTAAATCTTCGAATTGTTTATGGATATCATCTCTGTAAGGAATTACTAAAGTCCCCATGAAATTAAAATGGAGGTTTTCGAGCTTTTAGTATGAATATATTCGCGTTAAGGTTATCTATAAGCTAGTGCGCACCAAGACAATGACAAAATTCGCATTTAGAAGATAGATGCGTTGAAAATGTACATTCTGTCTCTACCACCAATACACGTCAAGAATTTTCATGACATCATTCTACACTTCAGCATCTCATCTGATTTTTTTGTCCAATCAAATGGTCCCTATAATCTGAAGAGTCCAGCCCCCCCAACATAAAAAAAATGGTACTAACTATCAAGTACGGTTTAGCCCAGGCTGTGAGGTAAGCTAAACACTATTGGCTATATAAGAAGTGAGAGGAGCCACCCGATATGTCCCACCCTGACTTCCTGCTAGAGTGGCAATCACGTCAACGTTTATTTCTCTTTGTACCACAGCAATTTTACAAAGATTGTTTTTCTTTTTTTTTTTATTTCTAGTTAGCTTCAGTGTTGTGAAACAAGTTAGCTCATGTTTCCACTTATATCCTTTATAAACATTCTTCCCTCACCAGTCTCTCTCTTTTTTTTTCTTTTGTCCTCTTTAATTCCATCACATTCTTGTTGACTTATAAGGTTTTAAATGCATGTTCTATATGAAGGCAAATTCAGTTATTTGTACTGATCGAAACATTTCAGTAGACAAGTTTACATACCAAGTCTTAAAGGCCATTGTTGTTTTATTCATAATTTTTTCCCATAAGATTTGTGCGCAGCAAACATTTTGGCTTGCCATAACTTACTTTCTTTTTATTTTTCAACCTGTCAAGCAAGATAATTCGCTCACTTCCATCACAAACGATTTTGTTTTTATTCTCTACAGAAGCACTGTAAGCTAAAAAAAAAAAAAAAAAAAAAATTCTTTACTTCATAGCTACAGGCAATTACAGGAACATTTTATGGAGCAGCTATATAGAAGTTACCATCTCTTGTTAGCATATTCATGGACAGACTAACCTCAGACATCTGTTTTGAAAACCTGAAAAAATGTTAATTACTGCGTAAAAACAAAGTTAAACCTGTGTTCTTTAATCAAAACAAAGCACTGAAGCATTAGGTAGCTTAACAAGACAGGTATATTTTCAACCTATCATGCCTCACCTCTCCAGGGTTATGTGAAACTTTTTGTTGTTGTTGAGTAACTCCTGAATAAACTGAGTATTTAGTAAAATGATGCTTTATACATTCTGTATGTCTGTGGTTTCAGATATGTTACTGGATGATGAAATAAAAGCAGAAAACTTTTCAGCACTGAGAGTTTTGCTTGGATGGAGCATGCTAATTAGTTTCAGCTATCAAATATGACACATTAGCATCACAGCACTGTTGGAGAGCATTAATTTCTCATTACTGTTCGTTTCATATTTTACCTGCTGTGTCTTCCCCATGATGGAGGACACGGTACCCTGAAACCAGAGTGAAACTCTTGACGCTAACACCACTAACGAACGCTAACATTGAGTGTCGTGTCTGACGGAGAGCTTTGCTTCATTAGCTTGTTTGCAGCCAGAGTGAGCATTAAAACCAGATAGAAATCATTTAGCTGTGATATTGACTGGTTACACCCTAAGGCCGCGGGAGCCTGGCGATTCAAAACTGAACCGATAATTGTCCCCTTCTTTTTTTTTCCCCGAGTGTGGAGATTTAAGATAGTGCTGATAGAGTGAATGGTTTATCGTTCTTGGCACTGGTTCAATGGTTCTTGGCAACGCAAATGGCGGCTGAAGGAAATTTGGAAAGCGTATAATCGAGTAAACATTAATAAAGAAGGGGAAGAGCAATGAGGTAAAATCTGTGTAATTCAATTTAGTGGAAATTTGTTCAGAAGAGAGAGCCGCAAAGGGATACGGGCCTTGAATGGGTTTTGCTTTTGAACGTGCAGACGCTCATGGGCAACAACATTTCTAATAGGCCTCCTGAGATGAGCGATGGCTGCCTTCCGTTAGTCAGGTTTCCAGGCTTTGCAAGAGTGGCTTGATGTAGTAGCTGTTATGTAGTTTGCTATTGCCAGTCCTTTCCTTATCCCAATTTAGAAAAGCTTGATGATACAGTGCATTATCGGTGCATTTTTAATTAGCCTCCAGTGAAACAAAACAAACAAACAAAAAACCATGAATAAGGTGATTATTAGTGTGTGTTATTTATGAATGGAGGTGTGATGAGGAGAATGGAGATGCCAGGTTGTGAGGCGGCACACCTGGCACTGATTTGGATAATCAGTGGGAGAGACAGCGATAAGGTAGTGGCTGGAGGCACCAGTGCGAGACAGAGAGAGACGCACGGGCGCTTTGTGTTTTTTGTGTGTGTGTGTTTTCTGTTCTGTCTAAGTTTGGTTTATTACTAAACTTTCTTTGTGTTCAGCCAGTTCCGGCCTCCTCCTTGCCTGTCTTTAAAGTTTGTTACACTGGCGCCGAAACCCAGGGAGAAGGAGGGACGGGCCGTCAGAGAGCTCTCGCTGCCCTCGTGGATTAGATACCAGTACGGATGTGCAGGTGTACCGTTGTTCCTAATAAATTGAACGGTGAGTGTATAAGCACAAAATGCTTTAGAAAGAGTAGAGTTACAATACAATACATTTCAATTAAAACCCCAGCTTGAGACAAACAATAGCTGTGCATTTAGCACTACAATTGGGAAAGTGATATAACAAAGGAAATTAAAATAGTAGATGACCGAGATGGATAGAATTTTGTCAGTGTTTATTATTAAATAGCATTTTTATTGAGTCCATTAGCTTAAAAAAAAAAAAAAAGGCTTTACGTATATAATATTTCACTAAGTGACAATTTAATGCCAGATGAAAAACTTTTTCGAATACGATGGTTAAAAAGATCCAAAAACTGCAAATAGTCTCATTGACCTTTTGACCATGGCATGGTTTTTGGTGCCAGAACAACAACAACAAAAAAAAGCATTTTATAGCGCACAGAATGCTGAACCTTGGGGAATTTGGGCTGCAGCAGCAGAATACTACATCGGTTTCAACTCCAGCCAGCAAAGAACAGGGAACCCTACTGTGGGTGCAGGTTCACAGAAATTGGATAGGTGTAGTTGGAAAAAGGCAACCAGACAACGTTTTTTCCAATACGAATCCAATCCTCAAATCCTTGTTCTTAGCTGAAATAATTGGAACCCGTTGTAGTCTTCTGCTGTTCTGTAGCCCATCCATGTCAAAGTTTATGTATGTTGCATTCCAAGATGCTTCTCTGCTCACCGAGGTTGTAAAGACTGATTGTTTGAGTTAATGTAACCTTCATGTCGGCTCAAGACTCTCTGGCCATTCTCCTCTGGCCTCTCTTCAAGAGGACATTCGGTCTCGTTTTCTCTCAGTAGTACGTACACAGTGTCTACATGCATGATGTGCAGTGAGGCTCAGCTGTGTTCATTTAACCTAATGGCCGTTATATTCCTCATCTACGTCAGTGGTCGTCAACGGACGTGTCCCGAGTCCCTTTTTCCAGCCAGAGACCGTGCCTCCTCATGAATTGTTTAATTGAGACAAAACAGCTGTGAAAACCTCTCCACTCTCCCAGTCCTATTCACTCTTCTAATTAATTCTGGGAAGGTATCACCGGCAAATTAGCCATGAACAAAACGTGTTACACTGAATGATTCATTGAACTATTTAAATTTCATTATTTCATTTCGGTGATGAGGGAGGCAATTAGCTTTTCCTCAGCTCACAAGCTTCTTGTGAAGATCTTTTAGAGCTTATTCAAACTTGATGTTAACACACTTCCACATGCATGTGCTCTCTCTCTCTCTCACACACACACACACACACACACTCTTTTTAGCTTTAATTACTTAAAATTTAGTACTCATATGCATCTGAATATGAATGAGCCTATAAAATTATTTTATATGACGGTGGAAGAGCAAATATTAACTGTAACTCTGTAAAATTGGAAAGAAAGTCAGGAAGAAGCAATAATGTGTTTTACTTTATTTGCCCAGAGTATGGTTTACTCATAGCTCATATTGTTGAGATTTTCATTTTCTTTCATGACCCGAGATCCACGTACAGTACAATCATCCATATTCAACTGATCTTCGTAAAATCTTTGTTTTTTAATTAATTCATTTATTTTTAAAGCTACTGTATACCCCGACGTTCTCTTAGGTTGAATAGCATATAGACATAAAACACGGTTCAAACTGTGTTATAGATGAAAATAATTGCAAATAGTAACGTGTCGCGAGCATGGTGCGAGATGTTCATTTCAAAAGCAAAGCTGATTAATCATTTCACATGGCGCCTTGGCCTCTTTCAGATGGCCCACACAAGCACAAGCAAAATGAGAATGGTATTAATGACGAGCACACATTTTTGGCAATGCGGGAAAAAAACAAAAAAAAGAATCATCATGCCTGTAAGTGCCGTATGATACAATGGAATGTAATGGTATAATTTTCCATTGTGCTTCTGTTTTTATCGTGTTTGCATTTGACAGTGGGTAGGCGTGTAAAATGTCAGGAGAGTGTTTTTAAAAAAACAAAGCATTAAATAGCAGAGCTGGTTTAATATAGCGGTGGCATTTTGAAATAAATTGTGTATGATGAATTGGAACAGCTTGACCAAAAAGACATTATAGTAAATATCATGAAAGCCACCACCTATTAAGAATGGATAGATAGATAGATATGGATGGATGGACAGATAGATAGAGGGCAGTAAATATTGCAAATCCTAGCAATTAGTAACACAATGACCATGAAATGGTAAATGACACACTTATATAGCACTTTTATCCAAAGCGCTTTACACTGTCTCATTCACCCATTCACAAACACACCAATGGTAGCAGAGCAGCCATGCAAGGTGCTAACTTGCCTTCGGGAGCAACTTAGGGTTCAGAGTCTTGCCCAAGGACACTTCGGCATGTGGAGTCATGCGGGCCGGGAATCGAACCGCCAACCCTACGATTAGTGGACAACCCGCTCTACCACCTGATCTACGGCTGTCCACTAAGCTGCCCATTATTAACCATGAAGGTTAATGATAAGAATTATTTACATCATGTTTCAATTAAATGAAATACTTTACCGACCTTTATATCACACATGGCTACTAAAAAGGGAATTGGACAAACACTTACCTTATCACGTGTGATATTTAACGCAGAGTTTAAAAGGGCGAAAGGAATGCAGCTTTTTCTGCCATCATCTACATACCAATACGTTGTAACCCCCCCCCGCCCCCGTCTCCTGGACACCTCTGTAAATTATTAACGCGTTTTAAATTACGCTCACGTCTTCGTGTAATTAGAGAGAGCACATTTGAGAGAAACAAAGAGAGCAAGAGCGATGCATTCATTATGTATGGACCTGGGGAGATGTACGTTTGCCTTCATCAAGCATTATCGCTGAGATATCTATTAAACAGATGTATTTACAAATTTCCAACCCTTAGTGCCAGCTTCTTTCCCCAAAGTCATATTGGAATCCCGAGGAAAACACTGGGCTCAGTGAAATGAGACGTGTCATGATTTTTAATTCCTGTTTTCATGATTTGCCCTTATTGGCTGAGTGCCAAGCAGTTCATGAGCTAAATTAGGTATGCTAGAAATGCTAAAATGATCACCAACCGGCTTATGGTGTGTAGAAAGTGACTATAGCCTGATTTTATCTGGTCCAGATTTGGTCTTTCGTACAGTTTCTTGATTGAGAGCTAATCCCAATTGATTGTTGGTGCACATGATATGGTGTTGAGATCTAATCAATTACAAATGCGGGGGGCATGGTGGCTTAGGTGTTGCCATGTTTGCCTTGCGCTTCCAGGCTTAGGGGTTCAATTCCCAACTCCGCCCCTTTGTGCGCGGAGCTTGAATGTTCTTCCTGTGCTTCGGGAGTTTTCTCCAGGTACTCTGGGTTTTTCCACCAGTCCAAAGATGTGCATTCTTCCTTGTACCCCGAGTTTCCCGGGATAGGCTCCAGGCTCCCCATGACCCTGTGTACGATAAGATGTTCAGACAATGGATGTCTGGATCTACAAATGCATTGGGTTAGTAGTGTTTGGTAGTCAGCAATATAAATTGTGATAACTGATCGGAGAAACCACCAATGACAGAGCAAAAAGAAAAACAGCAAATGCTAGAACTACTATATATTGAGCTATTGCTTGTCTCGGGTTGTGAATATGTTTCTGCTCTACTACTGCTGGGATTTGTGTACAGTATTGACCATTATATTTTAATGTGTGTGTTGAGACTCTAGACAGTTTAGGCACACCTGGAATGGAAATTCTTCAGAGCTCCCGATTTAGGCCTTTTGTTGTTGTTCTTGGTCTTGGGTTTTTAAAAGTAATGTTGCATTTTCCTTTACACTAATTTGTCTGATTGTCTAATGTTTCTACAACCTGTAGAAAATGGACTATAGAAAACTGACTTTGCATGTGAGATGCTGTCCATTTATATTAGACTGGATGGGCAAATGTTTGTGGACACCTGACCATCACACACATATGTGGTTCTTCCCCAAACTTTTACCAAAAAAAGTTAGAATCACACAATTGTATAGCATGTTCCAGCATGACAGTGGAATAAAAAAGCAAACTGGAAAAAAGCACGGTCTATAAATACATGGTTTGACAAGGTTGGAGTGGAAGAACTCTGCACAGATCCCTGACTTTATCCCCACTAAACACTTTTGGCTTAAGGTTAGATTTCACCACAAGCCTTCTCGTCCAACATCACTGCCTGACCTCATGAATGTATATGTGGCTGCTTGAACACAAATCACCACATCCATGTGCCACAATCTAATAGAAAACCTTCCGAGAAGAGTGGCGGTTATTATAACAGTGAAAGGTGAACTATTGGAATGGAATGTACATACGTATATAGTAGTCAAATGTCTACAAACTTTTGCCTATATAGTGTATCTTTGTGGATTTTTCATATGTAGTGCTCCTGGAGTGCCACAACCCTGCTTAATGGTGTTTTCCTTCCACCCAATTTCCTGATTCAACTCGTCAGCTAATTAGCAAGCCTGAACTAAGAACTGGAGGCGCAAAAACACCAAAATTGGCAGGATGGTGGTATTTCAGGAATAAGAAACATTCAATTCAAAGGCCAAATCTAGCCCAAGTAGAAGAGAGATTGTACTGGACTGTGAAAGTGCCTGCAAATTGTTGGATCACGTGTAGTACCATGGTATGCAAAGGTAGGCTACATTTGTGAGCAAATTATGGGACCGTCATGCTTAACATGAAGACCATAGCAGAAGACAAAACATCACAGTTAAATTGCTGATGGGTATAACTACTTTTTTCTGCCACACTGTTGGCAACAGGTAACATTTTAAAAGACTGTCTCCTTTTTTTTTAGTTTAATGTATTCTGGCTCTGTACATTGTACAGAACCATATGCCCTAGTGCTGTGCTTAGAGAGAGGCCCATATGCCCAAAGCGATCCTGCAAGAGTTCTGCATAGCACTTGTGCTCAACAGGAGGCCTGCTGTAAAGGAGAAGAGTCTTGAGTTTGCTTAGCACTTTTGCTGACGAATGAGGAGAGACATGGGAGTAAGACCAGTGATAATGGTGGTGGTGGTGGTGATCATTTTTCCTCTATAACTCACCCCTTTGTGCCATCCTCCATCCTATGCTCTTTGAAGAATTGCAACAACAGAATTCTAACATCTGGTAGGTATGACATGGTGGACAGGTGCCTACTTAAGCAGAATCAGTTATTTATAAAAAGAAATGGTACAGTGAAGGGCATGGAGGTCGTGAAAGCACAATTGAACTAAATGCTCCAATATACTGTTGTCTCGATGTTAAAAGTGATAGATGTCAATACTATCGCACGCCAATTGTCTGAAAGGCTAATTAATTCATAACTCACAAGAAACGCCCATTTCTTGGATTTAGACATACTGCTGGTGTTATTTTCATTTTTCCCAGAAGACCATTTGTGTATGCAGTAGGGTGTCTTGCCCAGGCGGGTGTAAATGGCACATGAGTCCCTCTGGTTGGAGCCATACGGTCCCTGCAGCTGCCTGATTATTACGGATGTTGAGCAAGAGGGCAGATTTCCAAACATTTCTGCCTTAATGATAAAATTAGGACCCCACCACCATCTGACACTCCATAAGCCTTGGCCAGTCACAGTCTGGCAGGTTTGAGAGTCACCATCTTGATGACAGCCAAGGCTTCTCTGAATGACAACAAATGACTGTGTGGGAGAACCTGTTTACATCTCACTTTGATTTTGAATTTATAAATAAATAATATTGCTAACAACACACTAACAGGGTATTCAGGAGTAACATTTTAAGGAACTGCTTGATATTTCAAGGAGGGAGGATCCTGTTTCTAGTGCACTGTGTTGCTTATTAGCTTGGCCAGATACCATTTGCAATATTCTGTCAAAGGTATTTACATGAATACAATTTTCTTATGAACTTCCTTATTTGTGAGTGATTGAATATTTGTGTAATTGCTTTTAATAAGTACTACAGTGTCTCAACTTTGGCAATTACCTCAAGCATGCAGTGAGGCTGTGAGAGGTGTGAAACTAAGTGGGAGCTCCCTGCGATGCTGTTGGCTGGGTTCTGTGTGCTACTTTTTCCTGTATGGTCAACTACTTTGATCATGCTACATTACACACTCCCAGTTTATTTAAACAACTGAATCTATGTGTACTGTTTTTTTTAACGTTGTAGATACTGCTAAGTCTACCAACGTCTACAGCATTATACCATGCCAATGACTCCATGACATGTCAATGGTGAAGTTTTACATTCAGCACGGACAGTGATCCTTACATTAAAACTGAGATGATATTGACTGTCTTGATTGGCGTTGTTATATCAATTTAGGATCATGTGAATATTTAACCCTTCAAGTAGTTGACAATTTAGTCCAAAATTGGCAGGGTCCATGTTGACCCAACATTTCTACCAAATTATATGTGGCAGGAAGCCCATTACAAACTAGGCTATATCGAGAACGTCTTCTTGGGTTGGTTCGTGGTACTAGGTTTTAGAGGGGTTCAATTTGGAAACATCTGGCCCAATGGATGGACAAACTGATGAAAGGTAAAATGTATACATGACTTTATAATGACAATAAATAACTTAAACATTAGTCAGTCTGATTTTTGGAGTTTGTTCAGGGGGACCTAGCTAATTCTAGGGTGCTTTGGTACCCCAAAGACACCTCTAGTTGAACACTGGCCATATGTACAGGAGCCATAGTGAAGGCCCTCTGTAGGGTGCAGAATGTACTGTATGTTCAGCATATTTGTTCCACCTCAAGGTAGAAGAAGCCTCCCTTAAGTAGAGTGGTTAGATGGGCAGAAATACTACTGAATCCCCTAATGAGCCATTGATGCAAATAAAAGGCAAACTGCATTAAATGCTATTACTCTAACACTTGTTTCAATCTTATTTGGCCTGCATTGGGATCTTCATTGGGATCTGATTTTGTGATTAAGGCACGTATCTACCCCTGCACTTAATTTTAATGTGAAGTTATTGAGACCTCTATCATAACCCTAACCAAAGAAGGCTAGCTGTACATGGCTATGTGGTCTACTGGGGAGAAGGGGTAAGTTTTTGACTTTGGTAGTACTGTGCTCTCTACTAGTTCAGTGATGCAGTCATAAGGATGATGTGGGGAAAGAAGATGGCCTTTCCTACTAAACACCTCTGACACCTCCTCATATTGAGCAAGAATCACTGGGCTCGGAGCGTTTCACAGAATTGGAGGCTAGAAGCAAATCGGGCTTTAGGATGCACTATTCAATACAGGAAACAGACCATGAAACAATGCCTCCCAATTGAGTTTACAGAGCTTTGGAAGACCTAGGATGACGGGGCAGCAAGTTTGCCTCAGGATAAAAAGAGGGATCTCTGAATGGTGGGTGGCCCTGACTGTTGGGTCGAGGTGTTTCAAGAGTGCTAGAATCTGCTAGAGTTGGAGATATTGGTATTGTGGGGACTCTGGGGATTACAAAGGCTATGCAGGATGAATCAGAGTTTATGGGCTGGTTGGTTACCTAAGTTACAGCTGTGCAATTTAGCAATAAGGTATTAGGCATCTTCACATCCTCCCTGGTTAGGAGAGAGCTGCTTAGAAGGCCCTTCCATGGTGATGGTGAGACACCGCTATGTTTAGATACGAAAGCTGCTCTAATGTGACTCCAAGGGTGGGGAGGGGATGCTGTTGCCGAACATGCAGTCTCTCTTGAGCTACCACAGATCTGATGATGGAGTTCAGGTGGTGGCTTTCATGTCAACCTTGGATAAGACTCGCAGAAAGAAATGCAGGTTAAAATACATGCAGAATATTTTAGTAAAACAGAGAAAATAAATTACAAAATGATCAGGCAAAGGCAAAAGGCTGAAGAATGTAATCCAACATACAGGAATATTACTGACTGGAATGTGAAGAACAATCCTTATTAAATAAGCACAAGGGATGGCGGGCATTGATCATGGGATGTGGTGTAGAGCACGTTTCATCTATCTGGCAAGTTATTTCTTAATATGGATTTTAGTGAGCAAACACTGTCCTTCACAGAATATCCCTTGATAAAATGTCCTCAGTCCAATCTACCTGCAATCATGCAAGTCTGAAATACAACAGAGCTCTTCCAGTTATTTTATGCCTTACAGTGATTTGAAGTCGGCAGTAAATTGAAGGCTTTGGGGCAGGTGGTGAAATTTTCAACTGGAGAGTCTAAACATTTTAAAATTAGAGAGCAACCCTCACTACATGTAGACCTTTTATCCCTCTCCTTCTGTTCCATTAGCAGCTAGGTGCAAAAAGAGAGTTTTTGTTCCTCTAAAATTTTATCTGTCCCTATCTGAGATGGCTGTATTAACAGGGTGTCACGAATGCGGAGACCGAGGCGGATTGACTTGCAGATTCAAAGTTTAATGAGAGTTTAAACCAAACACAAAAGACACCAAGCATACATGAGCAAGGAAAATAAACGTAAACCACTACTTAGGACGCGGGAGTGCATAACCGGACAACCTGGGACAACCAAAGACAGACACCAGGTGCTGTACAAATCGTGACTTGAATGCACACAGGTGCTCGTTATCCGGGATTAGATTCGGGTGCGGGTGGTCACGTGACCATGATGCAGAGGTGAAGTGGCTGCTGGGAATTGAAGTCTGTGGTTCCTTCCAGCAATTCATAAAACAGGGAAGGTTTCTGCTTTTTTTTATTTAGCTTCTTGTTAATATAACCAGCACACCAAAGACAACATTAAAAAAATCACAATGTAGGTTCCTTTTGAGGTTTTGGTACAGATTTTAACATGGGGTTTTGATGACAGGGTGTATCTTTCTGAACTTTGCCTGCAATAGAATGATGTTTTAATTACAAAATGAATTGGACTCTGAAGCAAGAGCGTAGGTTTGATTTTGATCTTGGTGGGGACATCAAAGCAGTCCGCAGAGACATGTGCCTATTCAAAGCTTTCATTTCCAACACACATGGATGGGACCATACAGTACATCAGCCTAACATTTGTCACAATGATGAATCTCACTACTAACATATCACCATGTCATTGTTCGACCTCACCTGTGACCCTGCCCCTCCATCTGCCTCACTTCCTGCCTTGTCTGAGATACTATGTGGCAGTACTGCTTCTGTCACCTGACCTGGCAGAAAAACACATTGATGCATGCCACATGAACATTTATGGCTTAGTTAAATATTAACACAATTATTGACTCTACACACTAGAAATTGAGAAAATATTTTAAGTAATTTACACTTTGATTTGTTGTAAAGTAGCTCCCAATGTCCACTCGCGTGTGTGTGTGTGTGTGTGTGTGTATGGTGTTTGGCTAATTTGGTGATATTCTGAGTCAGGATGTTGGCCAAAAAAAGAAAGGTAGGGATTAGGAGCTACTTTACATGTCAAAGTATACACAAACAAACGTTTAGGCTTGTCACTCAACCCATTAATACGGGATTGTCACGTATTGAAAAAATGCACCGTCCCTGAATCAATATGAGACACGATTGATTTGTCCTGTATTTTCGTGCACAGAACAGAACTGTTGGTATAAGGATGGTGGCTTCTGATGGTGGCTTCCGATAGCCTGCATGATGTGCATCTAATTGATGGTGCTTTGGCGCTTCGTACAACCGGATGTGTCTAGAGCCTCTCACAGGTTATAAAGAAACGGCAAAGCCAGTCTATAAGCCACATGAGTTAGGGAGGAGGTCCTCGTAGTAGAGAATGAGATCTGTTAGCCATTTGTGCACCACAAATTGTGCTGCTGCCTGTCTTGGCCAGTACGCACTTGTAAAAGTGATTCTAAATCTCAATGAGACTTTTCCTGGTTAAATAAAAAAATAAAAACCACAAGACACAGACAGACAAGGGGTTATATGTAAATGTATTTGAATTGTTTGATCAAAATTATTGCTAGGGACAATTCAGTAGTCGCTGGATATTGGTAGGGAGGTGTCCCTAGCATCCCTACTAAATTCAACACCCCTGCTCTGAAGTACTCAAAGGTTCAAAGGTTCACCCCTGCCCTGATGATTCTCTACTACTCCCGCTTCAACTGAGGAATTAGCTGGTTCATTTACTCAGGTGTGTTGGAAGCTGGGAAAACGCTAAAACCTGCAGGGGGTTCTCCAGAACCAGGGTTGGGAACCTGTATTCTAAAGATTCCGAGGAAGGTCTACTCCAAGGAGTGTTTTGTTAGTTAAGGAGTTAATTTAACTGAAATGTTCTTCATTCAGCATGCTATACCATTTGTTTGTGATTTGTACTATGTCAGTGTTAAGTCTGATATTAGAGTTATAACTGAGTAACTAGCCAAGCAGGTGGAACAAATGGTGGTGCAAATCCTTGTTGGTTTATTGTGGTCTTCTCTAGCGTTCAGAGCGAATCACTTTGTTTTTGTTTTAGATTACTGATTAGTCATCAATACTTTACCACAAATACAATCGCTGACCTTATAGAAGAGTGTGACTTATTTCCCCGCTTGCTTTCTTTAAGGCTTATTGGGCTGGAATGTTTTGAGAAAATTCAGGGTTTACTAACCCCTTTGCATTTATCTCTAATCTATGCACGATCCTGTGGAAGCTATATGGACTTACAGATAGCGATTACGTTGAAATAGAAACTCAGTTCAAGATCAGGAATTCATTTAGACAGAAAAAAAACTCTTACTGCCAAACAGTTATGTGTGTGTTCCATAAGTACTTCAGAGAAAAAAAAAGCATTTGAGTGAGCAATGGCCTTCGGGAGTTGCGCCGAGTGAAATGCTTTTTTTTTCTGTCCCCCACACCTCTCTTAAGAAGTGTTTGCTTGTTTTTTCGGTTATCTTGTTTCTCTCTTATTTTATTTCTATTATTTTCGCTTTGAGTTCAAACTCTGACATCCATGTCTGCCCCAGGATGTCTGTCACAAACTGCAGTCCAACGTTGTGACAATGATTTTTTTCCTTCCCGTGCCTTTTTATGACCTCGTTTTTTCCTTTCTTTCTTTTTTTCTGTTCTTTCCTTCAAGGTCTGGCGCACCTGACGTTAAACAGCCAAGGTATGGGTTTGTTCTGTTTTTGCTGCTCTTTTTTTGAGTGGGGAACAAAAAAAAACGCTCCTTTTGCCCAAACTTTCCCTCCCTAGCTCTTCTATATAAATCCGTCCATTTCTACCCAGTGTTCTTTTTACCTTTCCCCAATCACTACCTACCCTTCTATTCCCTCCCTCTCCTTTCATGCCCCCCCCAACCCCCATCTTGTTGACTTCGCCCTGTCCGTCACTCTCTTGTCCTGTATTCTGGCCTTTCTCCTGAAGACACGCCTTTGACCGGAGCCCTCCCGACGAAAGGTAATGCTGTTTTTTTCTGTTTGAAATGATATGCTGTGAAATGTCACCCATTGCTGAAATGTCGCTTCTCTGACTCACTGAACAGAACGACGAGTGTTTGTGTCCAGAATGCACAGAGTTTGTTGAAACTTCTCTGTTGTCATTCTCATTGTTTGGCATCATTAGACAGTATCCAGCAATTTTCCCCTCATTACCTATAGTACCCTCCTAGAATCAGAGGTTTAGAGGTCTTCACAGCTTGAACCAATCAATAGCATGTTCAACCACAAATCCCAAGAATTAGCTAATTGGTTTCTGTTCATTACCAACGGAGTATTGTCGAAAGAATCATGTGTGCTCTGATAATTGTAACCTGGATTGTACAAGTAGTAAAGGTTTCCGCTTCCTATTTTCCTTGTCCAAACATACTCCCTGCTCTTCCCCTGACCTTTATATGTGACGCTGATCCAGATACTGACCTGTACACCAGCTCCTAGCCAAGCATCTCCTGTAGCAATGAGGTTATGAAGGTCATGTGTTCAGGTATATGCTTGCGTATGGAAAAAAGATGACCTTTTTCCAAGCCTCTTCCCTTTCTCCCATCTCTGCCAACATCCGCTACATACAAAATACTGCGATCTTCTTTCACCAGACAGTGTGTACAGTAGTCAGCTAGGCTTGGTTGATTGATTATTCCTTGATTGCAATTGACCTTACAAAATAATCCTGCTTGATTATTTAACTGACTAAAGCTAAAACAAACTCACAGCCAGAAAATGTCCTAAAAACCACCAGATTGATCTGATGAATGTTATCAGAGACATTATGCCAAGAACATACAGTTCACTGTCTAAAATACGAATGGGATTGCCATAGAGACGTATCTGTTAAACCAAAGTAGGATTCACATATATTATGTATATACTGTATATAGCACATACATGTTTTAAAGTAGCTATGTGACTAATGTGTTCCCATCACGTAGCATTAGCACATAGCAGTAGTAATCATTGCATCTTTAACTACAGTTTCTCTAGACAAATGTTCATGATGGAATTTATGCCGTAAAATCCAGATTATCTATATAGCTAGAACTCCTATAAGCGCACAGTGAATCCTTAATGGCTTCCCAATCTCTATATATTGCACTTCTTAGTACATAGATACCACTATGTTATACCCTATGCAGTGCACATAGAATATGTTGAGAGTAGGAAGCCATTTATGATTCGGCCTACTCTCTTCTCTGACTCGTAGCAGCCATACGACAGCCATATGGGCAGTCTGTACAGGATTTTGTGGGGGGTTCTAAAAAATTTCAGTGCAATTTTGTGCTTTTCTGAGGAAAACTGTTTGCATTGACAGGATTCAATTGCACAATTTGTTTTTTGTAGTGATGTTTGATGTAAATGAGACGTCACAAAATCCAAGAGGGACTGTATAGGACATATTGTTAATTAGATGATGATAATTATATAAATATTTTATTTCCTTTTTTGCTTTTAACTTCATAACCAAGCTACATTATAGATAATGGAAACTGGTGGAAATGAAAACGGATTCATTAAAGCAGAAACTAAAATGAATGAACGCTTGAATGAACGAATGGATTCAGTAATTGATGTGCCATGAATTGGAGGTTTAAAGGTTTAATTAAAAACAACTTAGAACATGAACGAAAGGCAAAAACTTCTAACAAGTCAACAAAGATAAACAAAGATGAATACATTAATAAAATACAAACTTCATGAAAACCAATCGCTACAAAGAATAATTTTTTAAAAATCTATTCATTTTCAAACATTTAAATGTGCAAGATCGTTGGAGTTTCATACAAATCCAACCCCGCCCCTAACCTTCGTAAAATTTCATACAACATGCATCATTTAAATTGTTAGAAATGTACATGTCAGATATTTAGAGTTTGGGGTTGGAGGAGCTAAATAAAAGCTGTAATTTATTAAAAGTTATGTGTAGTGGTGTAAACTATGCACAAACATAATGTGTGATTTATTACAGATTGTATAATTGTGTCTTCAGTGGTGAAAACGGGTGTCTGCAATCATAATACATGCCTATCAGTTGTATTAGATTGCACATACAAATCACACTGCAGGTGTTTATTAACCTATTTCATTTTAATTCAAAAGTAAGTAGCTACATTTTTATTCTTAATAGTAGCTATGATATTGAGTATATGTTGTGTTTATTTATTTATTTATTTTAAATATTGAAGTTAGACTCGCAAAATTGGTAGAAATGAAGGACAATGACACACTTGGGTTTTTTTTCTGGTCCTTTTCCCACATTCCCTCATTTTGATTCACAGCCTCATCTCACTCTAACCTTTGCTCCCAGACTCTTTATTTTGCTTGCTTGTATTTCTGTGTATTTACTCTCTGAATCGTGTCAACTGTTTACTTGCCTGCCTTTGTGCTCCAAACAGACCAAAGCACTGAGAAGGTAATTGGACGTGCTGGAAGAATTGGAAATCAGGAATTAAGAATGTTTTCCCATTTCTCATATGGCCCCTAGGTTCGGGCAGTTTCTGTGAGCCTAAGTTGTTATTCCAAACCATGCTGATCTTCTGTTTGTCACTTGTAAGGCATGGTTTTGCGTTTCTGAACGGTTTCCTGAAAGGTCATAAAACCATAGCACACTTGACACCCTTGCAAAAGGAAACTCTGTTTATGATGAAAAGTTCAGTGATGTTAGGCTTCTATGATCATAGGCTATATTATTATAACACATTCTGCACAGTGTGGTCCATAAGTATTTGGACAGGGACACGGTTTTTGGAATTTTGCCTCTGTACATCACCACATTGGACTTCAAATGAAGCACTCCATATGTGATGGAAGTATAGACTTTCAGCTTTAATTCGCAGTTTAGGAATTATGGCCATTTTATTTACATAGTCCTATTTACAGGCTCTAACATAATTGGACAATTGACTGACAAGCAGTTCCATGGCCAGTTTCAAGTGTTGAATTTTATAGCTGTTCATGGGAACTCTCAGAATGCAGTCCAAAGAGGTGTCAATGCAAGTGAACGAGGCCTCCATTAGGCTGAAAACAAAACAGACCTATCAGGGAGATAGGAGAAACTTTAGACGTGGCCAACACCAAAAGGCCTGGAAGACCACGGAAGAGAACTAAAGTGGATCATAACAGAATTCATCCTTGTTGAAGAAAAACCCCTTCACAACACTTAGCCAAGTCAAGAACACTCTGTAGGAGGTCGGCGTTTCGTTGTCAAAGTCTACAATCACGAGACACCTTCATGAATGTAAATACAGATGGTTTACCTCAAGATGCAAACCAGTGGTAGCACTTGAGAACAGAAAGGCTAGATTAGACTTTACTAGAAAACATTTTGTTTAAAAAAAAAAAAAAAGCCTGCTCAGTTCTGGAACAAGATTCTTTAACAGATGAAACTACAATTAACTTGGTACCCAAATGATTGGAAAAGTATGGAGAAGGAAAGTAAGGGCTTATGATCCAAATCATACCACATCATCTGTCAAACATGTGGAGGAAGTGCTATGGCAAGGGCATGTATGGCTACCAATGGAACTGGGTCACTGGTGTTAGGTGTATAGAGCTATACGTTCTGCTATAATTCAGTCAAATGCTGCAAAACAGATATGACGGCACTTGGTACAGATGGATAATGGCCCAAAACATACTGTGAGAGCAACCCAAGAGCTTCTTACGGCAAGGAAATGGAATGTTCTTATGTGCAAGTCAGTCACCTGACCCCACCTGAATTTAGCATGCTTTACATTTACTGAAGACAAAACTGTAGGCAGAAAGACCCACAAACAAGCAGCAACTGAAGTCAGTAGCAGTAAAGACAGCTCAGAGGAGGAAACTAAGCATTTGGTGATGTCCATAGGTTCCAGACTAACACAGGGATTTGCATCCAAGTATGAAAAATAGTCTGTCTCGCTCTCTCTCCCTCCCTCTGGCACTTCTAGCCGCTCCTTTATCTGTCTCTCTCCCACTGATTAGCCAAATCAGTGCCAGGTATGCGTCCTCACTGCCTGCCTTCTCCCTCCTCCTTGTCGCACTCCTCCAGTGCCAGATTCAGGCCCCCAGGCCTCACGCATAACTAACCTCCTTCCCCCTTCGGGAGGAAAGACGCTGCACTTCCAGCTACTCCTCCTTTGGGTGGCCGGCCCTTTCGCCTGATAGTGAGAGGAGAGATGAGGGGAAGAGGGGAAAGAAAGAACAAGCTAGAGAGAGAGACACAGGGCAAGAGAGGCGAGATAGAAAAAATGGTTCTTTGGTCCCCAGTTACGTGGTCATCTGGTCCTCATCCACGACGCCGTGCCATGGCACTGGACTTCCGGGGCAAACAGCTACAGCTCCTCCCCTTTTCCAGCACACCTCCACCTCCTCTTTTTTTCAGGTGGACAGCTGCCACACCCTCGCCTCCCTGGCAGATGGCAGCAGGTCTTCCGTCCCCTGGCTTACCACAACCTCTTCTCCCCTTCCAGGCAGACAGCAGCAACTCCTCAGCAACTCCTCCAGCAACTGCTCTAGCACCACCGCCTCCTTGGCGTTGCAGCATTGAAAGCTCTCTGAAAGCATGTCCCTCCTCCTTCCCAGGTTTTGGCACCATAGTAACCATCTATAGGATGGCAAGGGGGAGGCCAGAACCGGCTGAACGTAAACATAATGTTTAATAATAAATATAACTCAAACATGACATAAAACACACATGTAAAATGAAACACAAAGCACATGTGTGTGTGTGCGTCTCTTTCTCTCTGTCTCTCTCCCTCCCCCCTTTGGTGCTTCCAGCTGCTCATTTATCTATCTCTCTCACACTGATTAGCCAAATCAGTGCCAGGTGGGCATCTTTACAGCCTGGCTTCTCTCTCCTCCTCGTCACACTTATATTTATAATTATGTTAGTTTGTCCAATTACTTATGAGCCTGTAAAATTGGCTGTAATTTCTAAACGGTTAATTCAATATTTTTTGTTAAACCCCTTGAATTAAAGCTGAAAGACTAAACTTCATTCACATCTTGATGGCTTCATTGCAAATCCAATCTAATGGTGCACAGAGGCAAAACACAAAAATGGCCAGTGTCCAAATACTTATGGACCGATCTGTGTGTTAAAAAAAATGTATTATGAAGGCATAGTTCTCATTAAATCATCTCTCTGGGAGAGGATCAAAAGTCGGCCCAATTAGACATTTTCCCTCCCCGGAGTCATGTGACTTATTAGTGTTACAAGGTCTTAGGTGTGAATGGGGAGCAGGTGTGTTAAATTTGGTGTCATCGCTCTCACACTCCCTCATACTGGTCATTGGAAGTTCAACATGGCACCTCAAGGCAAAGAACTCTCTGAAGATCTGAAAAAAAGAATTGTTGCTCTACATAAAGATGGCCTAGGCTATAAGAAGAATTCCAAGACCCTGACACTGAGCTGCAGCACGGTCGCCAAGACCATACAGAGGTTTAACAGGACAGGTTCCACTCAGAACAGGCCTCACCATGGTCGACCAAAGGACCAAAGAGGCTGTCTTTGGGAAATAGACGTATGACAGACAATGTCTGTTGTAAAAAGCGCTGGGGTGGGGGGTTAGCCTGTCAGTGCTCACACCATATGACGCACACTGCATCAAATTGGTCTGCATGGCTGTCGTCCCAGAAGGAAGACTCTTCTAAAAAATGATGCAAAAGAAAGCCTGCAAACAGTTTGCTGAAGACAAGCAGACTAAGGACATGGATTACTGGAACCATGTCTTGTGGTCTGAAGAGACCAAGATAAACTTATTTGGTTCAGATAGTGTCAAGCGTGTGTGGCGGCAACCAGGTGAGGAGTACAAAGACAAGTGTGTCTTGCCTACAATCAAGCATGGTGGTGGGAGTGTCATGGTCTGGGGCTGCATGAGTGCTGCTGGCACTGGGGAGCTACAGTTCATTGAGGGAAACATGAATGCCGACATGTACTTTGACATTCTGAAGCAGAGCCTGATCAGTATGCAGTATTCAAGCATGATAACGACCCCAAACACACCTCCAAGACAACCACTGCCTTGCTAAAGAAGCTGAGGGTGAAGGTGATGGACTGGCCAAGCATGTCTCCAGACCTAAACCCTAATGAGCATCTGTGGGGCATGCTCAAACGGAAGGTGAAGAAGCACAAGGTCTCTAACATCCACCAGCTCCATGATGTCATCATGGAGGAGTGGAAAAGGACTCCAGTGGCAACCTGTGAAGCTCTGGTGAACTCCATGCCCAAGAGGGTTAAGGCAGTGCTGGAAAATAATGGTGGCCACACAAAATATTTGACACTTTGGGCCCAATTTGGACATTTTCACTTGGGGTGTACTCACTTTTGTTGCCAGCAGTTTAGACATTAATGTCTGTGTGTTGAGTTATTTTGAGGGGACAGCAAATTTACACTGATACACAAGCTGTACACTCACTACTTTACATTGTAGCAAAGTGTCATTTCTTCAGTGTTGTCACATGAAAAGATATAATCAAATATTTACAAAAACTATAAGAGGTGTACATACTTTTGTGAGATTCTGTACATATGTACACCTCATACAGTGAGGGGAAAAAAAGTATTTGATCCCCTGCTGATTTTTGTTTGCCCACTGACAAAAAAATGTTCAGTCTATAATTTTAATGGTAGATTTATTTGAACAGTGAGAGACAGAATAACAACAAAAAAATCCAGAAAAACGCATGTCAAAAATGTTATAAATTGATTTGCATTTTAATGAGGGAAATATGTATTTGACCCCTCTGCAAAACATGCCGTAGTACTTGGTGGCAAAACCCTTGTTGGCAATCACAGAGGTCAGTCGTTTCTTGTAGTTGGCCACCAGGTTTGCACACATCTCAGGAGGGATTTTGTCCCACTCCACTTTGCAGATCTTCTCCAAGTCATTAAGGTTTCGAGGCTGACGTTTGGCAACTCGAACCTTCAGCTCCCTCCACAGATTTTCTATGGGATTAAGGTCTGGAGACTGGCTAGGCCACTCCAGGACCTTAATGTGCTTCTTCTTGAGCCACTCCTTTGTTGCCTTGGCCGTGTGTTTTGGGTCAGTGTCATGTTGGTATACCCATCCACGACCCATTTTCAATGCCCTGGCTGAGGGAAGGAGGTTTGACACCCAAGATTTGACGGTACATGGCCCCGTCCATCGTCCCTTTGATGCGGTGAAGTTGTCCTGTCTCCTTATCAGAAAAACACCCCCAAAGCATAATGTTTCCACCTCCATGTTTGACGGTGGGGATGGTGTTCTTGGGGTCATAGGCAGCAGAGTTGAGTTGATGCCAAAGAGCTCCTTTTTGGTCTCATCTGACCACAACACTTTCACCCAGTTGTCCTCTGAATCATTCAGATGTTCATTGGCAAACTTCAGACGGGCATTTATATGTGCTTTCTTGAGCAGGGGGACCTTGCGGGCGCTGCAGGATTTCAGTCCTTCACGGCGTAGTGTGTTACCAATTGTTTTCTTGGTGACTATCATCCCAGCTGCCTAGAGATCATTGACAAGATCCTCCCGTGTAGTTCTGGGCTGATTCCTCACTGTTCTCATGATCATTGCAACTCCACAAGGTGAGATCTTGCATGGAGCCCCAGTCTGAGGGAGATTGACAGTTCTTTTGTGTTTCTTCCATTTGTGAATAATCGCACCAACTGTTGTCACCTTCTCACCAAGCTGCTTGGCAATGGTCTTGTAGCCCATTCCAGACTTGTGTAGGTCTACAATCTTGTCCTTGGAGAGCTCTTTGGTCTTGGCCATGGTGGAGAGTTTGGAATCTGATTGGTTGATTGCTTCTGTGGACAGGTGTCTTTTATACAGGTAACAAACTGAGATTAGGAGCACTCTTTTTAAGAGTGTGCTCCTAATCTCAGCTCGTTACCTTTATAAAAAACACCTGGGGGCCAGAAATCTTTCTGATTGAGAGGGGGTCAAATACTTATTCCCCTCATTAAAATTCAAATCAATTTATAACATTTTTGACATGCGTTTTTCTGGATTTTTTTTTGTTGTTATTCTGTCTCTCACTGTTCAAATAAACCTACCATTAAAATTATAGACTGATCATTTCTTTGTCAGTGGGCAAATGTACAAAATCGGCAGTGGATCAAATACTTTTTTCCCCTCACTGTACTTAAGGCATGCACACATTATTATAATTACTAATGAAAAGGCTTTAGAGTTTGTAGAATTGTTTATAATTCATTTATAAACTGCTAATAGAATGCATTGTAAGTAGTGCTTATTGCATATCTCATCACCTTTATATTTTCTCATAATGCACTATGCAAAGTGAGGATTGGTGATATAATGTGTTATGAACACTGTGTATAATGCAGCATGTTAAACATTCCTAATATTATAACATGTACATAATATGTTTGCTATTTAACACATTCTAAACTATTCTGTATAACACAATGCACTGTTCTGATGAACTGGTGTTATAATGCATTATGTACCCTGACATTAAGTCATTCATACGCATTATGAAGTGTTACATCTGTAGATTCAAGCATCGGTCAGGCTTACGCTAGGTCTAATTTTATGTATGCTATATAACACATTATGCCTTTATAATTTATTATTAATACACACGTCTACAAAAATGTCATTGGTAGATCTCAGCATTTCACAGGCTTTTTCAGGCACGATGACATATTATGTATGCTGTATAACACAATTATAATATAATATAAATCATAATATTCTATTACACGTTTTACGCTTGGAGTGATCTTTGTTGATCTCCACTCCCGGGGAGAGTAACAATGGTATTAAATTTCCTCCATTTGTACACAATCTGTCTGACTGTGGATTGGTGGAGTCCAAACTCTTTCGAGATGGTTTTATAACCCTTTCCAGCCGGTTGAGCATCAACAACTCTTTTTCAGAGGTTCTCAGAAATCTCCTTTGCTCATGCCATAATACGCTTCCACAAACATGTGCTATGAAGATCAGACTCTGATAGATCCCTGTTCTTGAAATAAAACAGGACACTCACTCACACCTGATTGTCATCCCATTGATTGAAGACACCTGATTCTAATTTCGCCTTCTATTTAACTCCTAATCCTAGAGGATCCCATACATTGCGACTCACTGATGTGTCATTTCGGATCATTTTTCTTAAATAAATGTATAATATTTTTTCGCTCCTTTTGTTTAATTGTGTTCTCTTTGTTTACTTTTAGGACGTGTGAAATTCTGATGATGTTTTAGGTCATCATATTTATGCAGATATATAGAAAATTCTAAAGTGTTCACAAACTTTCAAGCATCACTGTGTGTGTGTGTGTGTGTGTGTGTGTTTGTGTGTGTGTGTTCATACATATATTGAAAAGTACCTCTTTTGAATGAAACCATTTCTATAGTATTCAGTATAGCCTGCCTGCAAAAGGCGGCAATACTAGTTTCTGTGGCCAAGGGTGTACTTACTTTTTTCCACAGAAGAATATCCCATCTATTGATATTTCTGTTGAAAGAATGATTAAACGAAATCATGTATCACAGGATAAACAATAATAAAATCTTAAATGAGTCTTCTGTTAAAATGATCAAGTCGTGTCTTCATTATCGATCAAGCATGTTGGACAACTACAGGGGTGGGAGCCAATGGGTCGAAAACGTGACTACATCCAGTCAATAAAGCTATTTGGGTTTAGAATAAATGGCAGGATTTTCAATAGAGGGGTGAGCCGTATTTTTATTTTGCGCAGGTCAGCGTTACTACTACTATTGTGTTTGTGGGAGTGTGTATGTGTGTGCGGACATTATGTGGGCATTAGCAGAACCTGAGCTGTTAGAGTGCCCTGCCACGAGCCATTAGATCAGACTAGGTACCTTTTTGCACATCATGACATTATAGACGAAGCACGCACACAGTGCTGGCACACACCTACTGAGGAAAATCGATGCTTCATGCTTCACAAAGTCTGTCCTTGGTGGGCATGAAGGGTGAATCTGGCGCATCAAGAGCTGATCAGTATCTGTCCTTTGCTTAACCCTTCTCTCTGTGTGTATTTCTCTCAATCACATACTCCTCCTTGATATTTTTTTTTATACGTCCCACATCACTGGTGCTCTGCCATGTTTAAGTATTAATGTACATCTCAAATTAAACTACCATCTTTACAGCTCATAAGCTCATTGTTCTATCCTACAATAGGCATTAACCTTTAAAGGGTTAGAAAAGCAGAGCTTGGAACCATGCTGACCTGTTTCAGAGAGCAAGCTAAACTCAAGCATTCACTATTACAAATATATGAGGCGTTGTGATGGTAACTTGTATTGTCGACGATGCGTCAAGCTTCAGAGGGTTTGGGAGAGTTTAGAGCCTGAAATTTAACACAGAGAGCACAAATCGTCAGCGTCACACTTTCTCCAGGTATTTTATAGATTTCGTTCGACCCTAATGCTGTTGAATGCTCAATTCAGAATGGACAGACTGTGTTCTCTAACAACACAACCCTAACAATTGTGTGGAAGCATTCTGCAGTGTGACTGCAACATGACGAGCTATTATTTGTAGGTGATTGGGAGGCGGGGGGGGATGCTGATAAAGGAGAAAACCTATGTTCTTTAATAAATAAAAAAATAAGCATTGGAGATTTGCTGTGATATAAAGAGAATAAAACACTTCAGGACATGCTGTTATTGGAAGCTAATCAACTTAGTCGTGTTTTCATTTCTAACATACATTAACTGTTAGTTATTTCTCCGATACTGTTATGTGAAAAAATAAGTACTCCATGGAATATTATTATTATTTACATATTTGAACAAGTAAACATTTGATCCTCGTTGAAACAGTGCCTATTAATAAAGGTCTTACAACTCTGTCAAATGACACCCAAAATTGAATTTTCACAATTCAAATGAACAAAAATAATCAGATCAGTCACATGGAAAAAGTACGTTTATCACAGCTTCAAATCCATAAACTTAAAATCAGGTGTTCAAGATTGGGTGCTAGTGATTAGAACCTGCTTATGTCATGTAGGTGGAACCTGTATTATTTATACACCTAGTGCCTGGTGTTCCCTTTGCTAATGAAGTGTGTGGTGTCATCATGCCAATATGTAAAGAGTTCTGTAAGGCCTTCAGAAAAATGGTTGTGGATGCCTATGAGTCTGGCAAGGGAGATCTTCAAATAAGTTGCAATATATCATTCCACTATAAAGAAAATCTTTTACAAGTGGCAAAAACGACTGCCAATTTGTCCAGGACTGGCTGTCCCAGCAAATTCAACCCAAGAGCAGAACGTCTGATGCTAAAAAAAAGTCTTCAAGGCCCCCAAAACTTCATCACAGGATCTGCTAGTAGGTCTTGCAACTGTTGCTGTCAAAGTGCATGCTTCTACAATCAGAAAGATTGGTCAAATTAAACCTTCATTAGAGGCGTGCCAGGAACAAGCCTTTGCTGTCTACAAAGAACATTAGAGCATGACTACAGTTTGCCATTGAGCATATATATTAAGCAAAGACCAGGTCTTTTGCCATAATATGCTCTGGACAGATGAATCAAAGATAGAGTTGTTTGGCCACAGTGACAGCAGACATGTTTGGTGAAGCCCAAAGCCAGCTTTTCAGAAGAAGCACCTCATACCAACTGTGGTGCACAGTGGTGGAAATGTTATAGTTTGGGGATGCTTCACTACCTCAGGGACTGAACAGCTTGCCTTCATTGATTCAACTCTGAATTCTGCACCATATCAAAGAGTGCTTGAAGATACTGTGAGGCCATCTGTCTGAAAGTTGATGCTGAACCCTTCAACATGATTGTGATCCTAAGCACACCAGCAAATCCACCCATGACTGGCTTAAAAAGAAGAAATGGAGGGTTATGGAACGGCCTAGTCAAAGCCCAGATTTGAATCCCACTGAAATGTTGTGGGGGAGGATCTGAAATGGGCAGTACATGTGAGAAAATCCCCAAACATCTTGCATGGAAGAGTGGTCAGAAATTCCAGCAAGCTGATGTCAGAGACAGGTGGACAATTATGAAAAACGCCTACCTGCTAAAGGGGGCAGTACTAGTTTCTGAGGCCTGGGTGTATTACTTCTTCCAAAAGAAAAATATCACGTCTATTGATATTTCTGTTGAATAAATGATTGAAAAAGCTAATTTTCCTCCATTTTTTTTTTTTTAAGTTTTGTTCAAGTATTGCCACTTTATTACTAGGCACTGTTTCGAAGATGATCAAATGTTTTATTATTATTATTATTATTATTATGAACATTTCATCAAACTCTGAGATAATGTGATCTGTAGTTTCTGGCATTTTTTGTTTTCAATTTCTAACTATTTCCTTAGTATGTATTACTGTACATTACATTACCACAGTCACTGAAAATTTCTGATTGGCTGGAGGGTGCTTTCATTATGTTCTTAGACCAGGATTATTTTTTTTTACGTAGATCCAGTCACAAAAAATAAAAAATAAAAATCTCAGAGTTCTTATTACGTAATGAAAATGAGCATCAGTAAGCGCTTCATGTCAAGATGCCCTTCGAGTCTCTTCATCGGATGCTATTTCTTACTTAATTCAGTAAGCCTATTATATAACAATCTACAGAGCACAACACTCACTGAGTGACCTCCAGCTGCTGTCGCCTCAAAGCTTCTTTTCTCTGGTCCATAATAATCCGGGAACGCTTTCCTCAGTTATGAAGATCTATTAAATATAAAGCGGGAGGACATTCTTTGTTTGTTGGATTTCAGTCCGTTAGCTAGAAGAGTTCAAAAAAGCATTTATCTCCATTCTACTAGAAACAATAAATGAATTGTACATAAATACGGAGACTGGCAGGAAGCATTTGATGTGTCTGTGTCAAATGCACATTTGTGGCTCTCTGGCACGTACACACACATATACACACACACACACACACACACACACACCTGTCACAATGCCTTTTGCCAGAAACAGCCTAATTTAACTGGGGCGGGAGCTGACTAATGCAAAACCAACTGCTCCATCAGCTGCCTAAACAAACCACGCACAGCCCCGCTGAAGATCAGATGAGCTTTGGACATGTTACACTTTTTGCATTGTATATTCATATAAAAAGCCTGTAATGGAAATGGATACATAAATAAATCCCACATGTATGAATGTATCTATCTGTCTGTCTGCCTGTCTGTCTTTCTCTGTGTTTGCCTCTTAACTATCTGCCTGTCTGTCTGTCTGCCTGTCTCTGTCTTTCTCTTTGTTTACCTGTTGACTGTGTCTTTGCTGTCTGTCTGTGTATCTGCCTGTCTATCTGCCTCCCTGCCTGTGTGTCTGTCTATCTGTCTGTCTGTCTGTTAATCAGTCTGTCTCTGCCTGTTAGTTATGCATCTACTTGCTGTGTATCAACCTGTCTGCCTGCCTGCTTGTCTGTCTTTATTTGCCTGTTGATTATATATCTGTGTATGCTGTTTACTTTCTATCTGTCTGTCTGTCTGCCTGCCTTCTGTCTGTCTGTCTGCATGATCCTTCCATCTATACTGTCACCGATCTGCCTGCCTGTCTGTCTGCCATCTGACATTTATCTACTTACATTTTGCCTGCCTGCTGTCTGTCTTTGTTTACCTGTTGGTTATTTACTGTTTATCTATCCATCCATCCATCCATATGCCTGTGTATCCATCTATATAGTTACAAAATTACAGCACAAATAATATCACATGATTTACTAATCCCTGTTAAATGGCATAGCTGCTTATATAGTGATGACAGAGTTGAGCACAATGATGAATGAATAGTTCCTGTTGAAAACAAGTGTGTGTGTGTGTGTGTGTGTGTGTGTGTGTGTGTGTGTGTGTGAATTTGCTTCACAGTACAGCATATTTTGGCAGGCTAGTCACGAAATCCTATTGGCAGCTTCACTTAGTGAAACTGATGGAGCAAATCATACTCACTCAAACTCCCACACTACACACACACACACTACACCACACAAACACACACATACACACACACAGACACTACACCACACCACACCACACACACACACACACGCTCACACTACACCACACACGCGCACACACACACACACACAAAGAGGGAGGGTGGACATAGAGTACAATTCAAAACTACTGCAATATAGTCTATAACCTACGTATAATGAATAAGAAATGTATAAATAAATACCGGAGATGGACAGAGATCTCATCCAGGGTGTATTCCTGCCTCCTGCCCAGTATTCCTGGGAAAGCCTCCAGATCCGCCATGACACTGACGAGGATAAATCGATTGCTGGAGTTGAATGGATAAATTAATGCATAAAAGAAAATAATAACAGCTACGGTTAAATAAATAAATAAATAAATAAAAACTTACTTGGACAGGACAACTTTAGTGAAAATAAATAGGTAAAAGAAAATGTTAAAAAACTATAAATTGGATTGCTGGGATTGATTAGTGCCAGATATTTGTGTTTGGGTCTTGACATCATTTCTTATTTAATTGGATAGGTGTATTTACCCCTCTCCATGCCCTCTGCCCCATCCTCCTTCCTTATTGTTTTCTTCATCCTTCACCATTCTTATATGTCAGTTCCCAGTTTAATTGAATTTGGCCCCTGCGGCTCTGTGCACAGCGACATTCCGTTCGCGTCTCTGTGTACCGTAATTAAGGTCGCAACAAGAGGAGAAGGGCTCCGAGAGATACGGGCTATGTGGGACGTTGCCTTGCTGAAGCCGTTTGGGCCGTAGCGCGCCTGGGCTGTGGACTATTAATCACAGTGACCCAGTATGAGAGAAATGCTCGCTGCTGGATTTACTTTCCCTCATCTTTGGCCTAAAAATGGCAGATTAAGTGTTGAGGGGGAACTCAGGGTTGGTGTCAGTGTTTCTAGGAGAATCCCTAGAGGGTGAATTATCAGCATGCTGTTTTCCTGTGACACCAGAGGAAGTAATCTGTGAGGACCAGCGATGTTTGAAACACTGGGAGAGACTAGCACACTGAATGCTATTAAGTCTTTATATCAAAATTGTGTCTAAAATGCAATGATAGGTAATAGTACTCAGTTATTCTCCTACAGGTGCACATGTGCTTAAGCAGGCCTAATAAAGGAATCTGTAACATTGGTGCTGCTTGACCTCTAGAGCTAGTGTCTATGTCTATATACATACAGTGATGGTACAGACACGGTGCATATATTCACTTCAAATTTACAAATTATACTGAATAAACTGATATAAAACACGACATTTTTATTTGACATAGTATCATTTTTAGTTATTGTCATGAAAACAGGCCAAAATGAGCATGGAGCTCTAAGTATTAATTAAATTAGAAAGGTCAGAGGAAAAGTTTATCCTCTTAATACTTTGCTTAATACTTATTTAATATATACTGTAGGTTTGAAGGGTGCCAATAATTCAAGATGTGATCATATGACCTTAAAGTCCAATGCGGTGTTGTAATTTCCCTTGAAACAGGAAGTCAGGGTGGGCGGGACGTATTGAATGACTCCTCTCCCTTTTTAAATAGCCAATAGCGTTTAGCTTACCTAACAGCCCGGTCTAAGTCGGTCTAAATGCCTGTCATAAAGCCATGACACAAATACCTCCTTCTTCAAAGTGAATGAATTCAAGCCATTTTCTTCTTAACCAACTTGCAGTTGGAAAAATGAATAAAACGCCCTCGTAAGAACAGCCAAAGACACATTTATGACCCATGCTTAGCAAGGTGGGGGCGGGACACTTTCGATTCTAGAGAGCATTTGACTGGACAGAAAATCTGATGAGAAGTACAGAATGATGTCATCAAAATTGTTGATCCGTATTGGTGGAGAGACTGTATATTTTGAGTTCACACACCTTCGAAATGCTAATTTTATCAATGTTCTGGAGCACACTAGCTTATAGATAACCTTATGGCTAGCATATTCATACTAAAAGCCACAAAACTTCAATTTTGATTTCATGGGGACTTCAACCTCTTCGCCCTATTGTAAGGTCTCGTCTCTGTGGTGTGGCCCACTACAATTTACAAAACAGGAAATACTATGCCAAAATTTATATATATATATATATATATATATATATATATATATATATATATATATATATATATCACTTTATACATCCTTATCAAATCAGTGTACAGTAAATGTATAGCTTATATGAAATCTACTGAAATCCCTCTAGCTTGTTAAACACACTTTGTGGCAAAAAAATAAAAGTTTGCACTGATATGAGACAGAAAGGCAGTAGGCTATAGATAGAGATGTACCTCGCACAGGTTAAAAAGTACAGCTGAAGGAAGGAAAGTAACGGAGAGCATTGTGCAGGAATCATTTCTCAGGAGAGCAGGTGTTAAAGTACCCAGTCTCTCATCTATCCAAGCCTCGAAGCAGCTTTGTAGGTAAGAGTGAACATGTGTTGGTCTCTTTCTGCTTTCAGCTTCCTGTGATAAATTTATGACCCAGTCTCTTACAGTCACACACTCATGCCCACACACACAAACACAGTCATACTCTCCCTCTCTCTCTCTCTCTCTCTCTCGCACTCTGTCTCTCTGTGTCTGACTCTGACTTACACTTAATATATTTTCTTTCTTATTAAACACACACTTTCACCTGGTTAAAAGGCAAAATATCTTAATTACGCTGTACAATATGGAGTGTGGGACACAATGTACGTCTATTTTTTTATGGGGAAAACACAATCATACTTATTATTATTATTATTAGTAGTAGTAGTAGTAGTAGTAGTAGTGGTAGTAGTGGTAGTATTCATATTAATAGTATTAGTAGTGCTACAGTCATGGACGAAATTGTTGTCACCCCTGGAACTTTTTCAGAAAATGCACCATTTCTTCCAGAAAAGTGTTGCAATGACAAATGTTTTGGTATAAACATGTTTATTACCTTTAAGTGCATTGGAACAGCACAAAAAAGCAGAAGAAAAAAGGCAAATTTGACATCATTTTACACAAAACTCCCAAAATGGACTGGACAAAATCATTGGCACCCTATTAAAACTGTGGGTAAATAATTTCATTTCAAGCATGTGATGTTCATTTAAACTCACCTGTGGCAAGTAACAGGTGCTGGCAATATAGAAATCAAAACTGAAGCCAGTTAGATTGTGTAAAAGTTGGCTCAACCTTTGTGTTGTGTGCCTGTGTGTGCCACACCAAGCATAGAGAAGAGAAAGAAGAGCCGAGAATTGTCTGAGGACTTAAAAAGCAAAATTGTGGAAAAATATCAACAATCTCAAGGCTACAATTCAATCTCCAGAGATCTTAAAGTTCCTTTGTCCACTGTGCGCAATATAATCAAGAAGTTTATAACCCATGGAACTGTGGCAAATTTCCCTGGATGTGGAGGGAAGAGAAAAATTGATGCAAGAATGCAACGCAGGATAGTTCGAATGGTGGATAAACAACCTCAGTCAACTTCCATGCAAATTCAGGCTGTCCTGCAGACTCAGGGTGCATCAGTGTCCGCTCGAACCATACGTCGTCATCTGAATGAGAAGAAGCACTATGGCAGGAAACCAAGGAGAACCCCACTTCTGACACAGAGACATAAAAAAGCCAGACCGCAGTTTGCAAAAATGTACCTGAGTAAGCCTCAATCCTTCTGGGAGAACATTTTGTAGACAGATGAGACTAAGGTAGAGCTTTTTGGCATTCTACTGTTTACAGAAAATGGAAAGAGGCCTACAAAGAAAAGAACACAGTACCTACATTCAAACATGGTGGA
>CM022778.1:6088053-6343053 GCA_012411365.1 Ameiurus melas | reverse complement strand
TGGCACAATCATCTGCAATTAGAGTATAATTACTGTAGGTTTTTCTCTCTGGAGGATTTTAATCACTCACCTGATTAAGACCTTCCTATTTTCTCTCTCATGCTCACACTATCACAATCACACACAAATGGTCTCTCTCATTCATTCACTTCATGTGCACACTCTTCTGTACATGTTAATCTTCTGTCTTGTTCTATTCAACTAGGATGTTGAAAAGGGACCAATACGTACGGACATTTAGTGTCGTAGTCAATACATTTCCACTATTTTGTCCCTAAAGACTGAATAGGTAAAAAATGATTAGGATTCAAGCCTGAAAAATAATACAAATACTAACATATTCAAACCAACTAATCATGATGTCACAATTACTCGATTCCTATGAAAAGACACAACGATTTAATGTAAAATTTGATCTGGGGTTACCATTTGTACCTTGTATTAAATGAACTAAATGAATGAAATCTCGGCACGTCACGTATTTCTCATGAGCTCAGCTTTATTAAAAGTCGGTTGATCATTATTAGGATATTTTACTTTACACTCAGCTTCATAGTCTTCACAGGCTTGTGCACTTAGTACACTTATCCACTTCAGGGATTACTGCTAAACAATCATAACAAGATTTCTGAAGATAAAAGCTCTGTTTTATTTAAAGCAGACATAGTAACCTAGTCTCAGAGAAAAAACAGCATTCAATTACTGCTTATTTGCAGCGCTGTTATATGACGAATATCAAAGTTCCACCTACTTGCAGTGTTTCTGAACACACATAATATTTTATTTAAACCAGACATAACCGGGTCTAACAAAAAAAACAACAACAACATTCATTTACAGCTTATTTACAGCGCTGTTATATGACGAATATCAAAGTTCCACCTGCTAGCAGTGATTCTGAACACAAATCATGTTTTATTTTAAACCAGACATAACAACCTATTCTCACAGAAAAGTACAAAAAGAAAAGTATACATTATTTGCAGCACTTGAATACAATAAATATCAAAGTTGTGTCAAAAGTACAGTAGGTTAGTGTGTACCAAAAACATTTCACTGTGTGCCAGGTGACGTGGAGGGGATCCATGTCTGCTCCACTCAGACTCCCCACTGGTGTCCCACAAGGCTCAGTACTTGGTACTCTTCTGTTCTCCCTCTATATTAGATCTCTTGGTGAGGTCATATCCTCACATGGGTTCTCAAAGCACTGCTATGCGGATGATACTTAAATCATCCTCTCCTTCCCTCACTCAGATCCTATTGTTTCTGCTAAGACCTCAGCATGTCTGACTGACATCTCATCTTGGATGGAAGCTCATCAGCTGAAATTTAATCCCAACAAAACTGAACCACTGTTCATCCCAGCTTATTCATACCCTTATTTTTTTAAATTTTTTTATTACAACTTTTTTTTTTTTTTTTTTCTTTATCATCCTATCTCCAATCCCACACCAAAAACCTTCCTCTCCCCCTCCTAAAAAAAAAAAACCCCCCAAAAAGGATTTGTCTATTTCTGTCTTACTGCAACTCACTATCCTTTTGGCAGTTTTTTTTTCACAACTTCCTAAGTTCTCCCACACCGCCCCATTGCTACGCTCCCTCCATTGGTATCCTGTAGATTTAAAACGCTTGTCTACATTAGCATTAAAAATGCTTGCTTACAAAGCCAAAAATGGACCAGCACTCACTTACCTCTAATCACTTATCACACCCCACACGGCACCACGCTCGCGCCGAACCTCTAGCACCACTGCACTGGTGCCACCCTCTCTCAGGATACAAGGAAGACATGCATCTAGACTCTTCTCTCCTCTGGCACCTAGGTGGTGGAAATAACTTCCCTTAGATCTTCGAACATCTAAGTCACTGGCGGTCTTTAAATGACGTCTAAAGACCGATCTCTTCCTAAAGTACCTAAATTAGCACTTTTCATGAAATACAAATTGTTGTCTGTGTGTTTTCTAACTATATTACCATCCAGCAGAGGTTTACGACTGATGGTATTCATAATCCGTGACCTAGTGAATCGAGACTTTAAAGCACTTCTGTCACTCTAGACAAGGGCGTCTGCCAAATGCCGTAAATGTAATGCTTATTTAATCAGCCTTCAATATCTAATTCTCAGTAATGTACTAAAAGGTACATTTAACACAGTATGTTGATATGCATGTCAATGCATTCTTACAGAAAGTTGATATTGATCTCTCTCTCTCTCTCTCTCTCTCTCTCTCTCTCTATATATATATATATATATATATATATATATATATATATATATATAAAGTGATATCTATATATACATATATAAAGGTGCTGCAAATACTCTAAGCTTAATGTTTTTTATATTTTTTTTTGTGAAACTGGGTTGTACATAATCAATGATTGGATTTTTCCCAGTACACGATCATCCTTTCATGGTACAGTTACTGAGATCAGTTAAAATTACACCAGATAATAGCAATGGGCTTCATTTTTCAGTCTTTTATGTATAAATGTATGAATAAGCCAAATTTCAGCTAGATTTACAAAAGATTTTGTACATTTCCTTCTTGTTTGTGTATTTTATGAAACGACACATGTTTTATTGGCAGAAGTTGATTTATGCCAATAAAAATATTTATCATGTTTTTTTAATGAATAGTAAATTTATGGTCCTATGAATGTTTTACGAATAACTCTTTTCATTTGCAGCTTGATAAAATATGGGTGTAATTAAATGCCTCTATCTGTATTCGCGTTTTAACCTGAAGTGGGCATGGCCTAAAAAATAAAGGGTTTTTTATGTATTATATATATATATATATATATATATATATATATATATATATATATATATATATATATATATATATATATATATATATATATATATATATAATATTTATTTTTTATTTTAACAATCTTATCAATTAGAGATAGATGTTGACCTGTTATGGCAGTACTGCCTGTTGCTCCTTTAATGCATCCAAAATCATACAAGCCTCCTCAGTGGCTAAGGCTGGAGTGAGCCACTGAGGAGGCTTGTATGATTTTGGCACCATTAATGCACGCTTATAGCCACTGGTTACATATGGTTTTCTCCTGTTACACCTAATACCACTCCGGCATGTTTGCTTAACACAACCAGAGGCATACAGACCTTCCCAATGACTAAGGCTGTGATGAGCCCCACTAGCACTGTTAATGCTTAGTAGAACTAAACCTCAGGAACACTGAGGGGAGATAAAAAAAAGGGGGGGGGGGACCATGCCCCATTATGCTGATTGCCCATATACTGCAGATATAGTTCAGAAATTTTCACCACTGTTTTTTTAACAGTTCCCCAATCTCCACTGCATCACTCGAAAGATGAGATGACTACTCAGAACCAGTTATTATTACCAAACTTTATACAAACTACTAGCCAGATTGACCCTGCCCAGGCAGTTACTGAGGATGAATGAATGCATTCTCATGAGCTCCATATCCATCCACCTTGATGAAATTAAGAACCCCAGCTCATGTGACACTTTTGGTTTGTCCTCCAGGATCCCAGCCCTGATGTACACCACTGTTCTCAACCTGTTGCCCATATTCACACTGTAAAACATGATGGTCACGTTAAGTTATGTAAATGTATTTCTTCTCTTTAACTAGAATTGTCACGACAAGTTTTGAGTATTGAAGTTTATAAGTTTTCAAAAATGAAACTTAAAGGTCTTGACTTGTAAAACTTATAAAGATTATCTTCAAGTTGAGTTCTCGTTTTTAAGGCAACGGGTCAACTTTCATTTCTAAGCTTAAGGAAACATCGAAAGGAAATATTTCATGAATTTAAAACTATATTAATCTTAACTATATCAATCTTAATAAAATCTTTTATTAGAGCGACTTTTGAGCATACCTATGCGGCGACTTGCGCCTCCCTTTGATAGTGGCTCAGTTCCTGTGCATATTTAACACCTCACAGCACATGATTAGTTATCCGAGGGGAACTGGTGAGGCTTAGCCACATCTTTTGTGCAGTCTATTAAAGGAGCTAAATACCGATTTGTTTAATGGACTGGATAATCACCAAATAAGTTCAGTGAACCCCATTAACTCAAGTCTGTCGCTGGTTCTTTTATTTAATACCAAATGTTGGTGATATACTAACAGACTCTTTCAATTAAATTATCAGAATTGAACTCCTACCTTAAAAACACAGTCTTTAATAAAGGAATGTTCCGCTGCTGTACGTACATTTAAAAACCAGAGTGCTTTCTGGAGGTCCAATGAATTTAGTTTATTGTCTTACAGTGGATGTCGTATAAAGCTGTGTATGGGGATGCAAAAATATGTAATATTGATAGAGCAAGACTATATTACTGTGTACTGATATTGCTATTAGACATAAAATTAAATATAAGATATGCATATGTGTACCAGCATGTTAAGTAGGTTCTCTCTTGCGCTCTTCTAATTTATTAAAGAAGAAGATAAAGTGTGTGTGTGTGTGTGTGAGAGAGAGAGAGAGAGAGAGAGAGAGAGAGATTTTGTACTTGCCGAAGTGTTCTAAGCGGGAAATGAGGCAGACAGAATAACATTATAACATTGTTTGAACCCTTGCAGTCTTGAAATGCCAACAGAGCGTGCTCAGTCAGGGCCGTAGCTAATGTGAGAGAAAGACAGGAAACACAATAGCGTTCCTCTGAAAAGTACCTGAGACGTAAATTGTTTGTTCTGTGCTCTGAAGCAGAGCAAGGAAAAGCGAGAGAGAGAAGGTATTTGGGGGATAGTGGTATGAGCTTTTTAGCTCCTCAGAGGTGACATTTACTGTATATCTGAGGCATAGAGCACAACATTCATCATTCATATTCAGGAACTCTCGGGATTGTGGAATACAACACAACAGGAGGTAGAAGGGGTGGGGGGTTTGCCTAGAGTGCTTTATTCCACTTATACTACAGTTAACAGTTATACATCATCTGCTTTTTGGAGTTATAGCTGCTTGATTGGTGAATGGACATGAATCCTTGATGTTACATCACAGCATAGGCATCATAGGCTGCGTTATTAGTATTTATTTTATTTATTTACATAAAAGAAACCCAAGAGAGAAAACCCATTTTCAATAAATTCAATACATACATGTATTGTTTGGTCTTAATTAAGTCACAAGGGCATTAAGTCAGCACTACTTGTCTATCACGCTGTTATAAGAAACTAATCTAACTAACCTTACAACCACATAATCCAAATTATCTTATTCCTTAATTATAAAACAACAATTTGCCAATGCTTGCAATTTATATCTTTTTTTTTTATAATTGATTAGCCAAAAAATTTTTTGCTAGTCATGTTGCCAAGTCCTCCATCTTGAAGCGCCGACGTATCACATAATTATATAAACTGTGATTTGCAGTGCAACCAACACTACTAACAGATCTGCTGTTAAAGAAAATGAATCAACACCTTATGACCAATCAGAATTGAGAATTCAACAGCAACGAACAATAACAGACGCTGCTGCAGTTGTTAAGAGCAGTGCTGTATATTTTTTCATCGCTTGTTCATCTGTCCTTCTGTTTCAATTCCTCATCACTTATTAAGACAAACATTTTTACGTTTGGTCTTTCTTTCTTTGTTCCTTCATTTCTTTTTTTTCTTCCTTCCTGCAGGCCTTCTTACCCTTTCTTTCTTTCTCTCTCTTTCTTTTTCCACCTTTCATTCCTTTCTCGCTTCCTTATCTCCATCACCTTAAGCATGTGCATTTCCACTTTTTAATTTGTCAAGCTTTTGAGCACTTTTATTTATATACATCATATCTTATTTAAACATTTAAACATCTTTCTTTTTTCCTTCATCCCTCCATCATTTTCAGCTCACTTCAAGCACAGTATTGTCTTCAGGAAATGCACTTTTTCTTTTTTTTAAACTAATGAGTTGCTAATGAGTGGACAATCCATTTTAGATTTTACCTAAAATTTCCTTGTGGAATTTTCTAAGCATTTCAGGCTGTGTTCAAACACACCATTCAGACATGTTTTTTTTCACCCTAAATAAATGTAATTTATTTAAATGTAAATAAATTTATTCATTTCTTGCCTGAGTGTTCCAAAAGCATAGTAAAAGCTAATGCCTGCTCTGTTACTGCTTACTATTGTCACGTTTGGCGAGTGGAGGCCGAAGCAATCGCAGATTTTTTAAACATTTATTTTAAACACACGAATAACGAAACAAAAACACTAGGACAACTGGGCATAATACTGTGGCAAGAAACAAACACGGAGACAGAAGCGACGTGAGTCTATAACAACGAAAGACCCCGAAAGAGTGCAGACAAAGACTATATATACACATTGGTGCTCATTAACAAAAACGTGAGTCAGGTGCATGTGGTCAGGTGGTGTAGTGCAGTGGCTGATGGGACTTGGGGTCCCGAGGTTTCCGGATCGTGACAGATCCCCTCCAGGGGCGCTACTCCTGGGCGCCCAAAATCAAAGGGGCCCCCCTCCGGGGTCCCGGCCCTCGGCCCAAAGTCCCAACAGAACCAGTAGGCCGGCAGCTTCCACCATGGCACAAGGGCGGGGTGAAATCCTTGGCAAAGCATGAAAGAGGGGCGACGTCCCCACGGGACAGGAGAGCGGAGCATGCCTCACCGCGAGGTTCAAGGGGGCGAAGTACCCGGCGACGCGTCCACAGCCGAGCAGGAAGGCCGAGCGACGTCCACAGCCGAGCAGGACGAGCGACGTCCACAGCCGAGCAGGAAGGCCGAGCGACGTCCACAGCCGAGCAGGAAGGCCGGCGACGTCCACAGCCGAGCAGGAAGGCGACGTCCACAGCCGAGCAGGAAGCGCGACGTCCACAGCCGAGCAGGAAGGCCGAGCGACGTCCACAGCCGAGCAGGAAGGCGGCGGCGTCCACAGCCGGGCGGGGATGCGGGCGGCGTCCACAGCCGGGCAGGGATGCTGAGCGCCGTCCACAGCTGAACAGGAAGGCTGTGCGACGACCTCAGCTGAACAGGACGCTGAGCGACGACCTCAGCTGAACAGGAAGGCTGAGGCACCTTAAGGTAGCTGAACAGCGGGAGAATCCCTGAGGTCAGCGAACAGAGGTGAATTCTTGAGTCCGCCCGAGCTGGAGCGTCCTCACGCACAACGGGGTGGCAGAGGGACTTCCTTCACAGGACTCACCGGCTGCGCGACTCTGAGATAGCTGAACAGCGGGGAATCCTTGAGGTCCGCGAACAGGGGAATTCATGAGTCCGCACGGAGCTGGAGCGTCCTCAACACACATAGCGGGGGCGGAGACTTCCTGCACAGGACTCACCGGCTGGCGTGACTCTGAGGTAGCTGAACAGCGGGGAATCCCTGAGGTCGGCGAACAGAGGGGAATCCATGAGACCCATCGGGGAGGGAGGGTGGGAGCAAACTGCTGTATCCGAAAAAAATAAAAATAAAAAATCTACTGCTTCGTAGTCACGGTCTTTCGTTCTGTCACGTTTGGCGATTTAAACATTTATTTTAAACACACGAATAACGAAACAAAAACACTAGGACAACTGGGCATAACACTGTGGCAAGAAACAAACACGGAGACAGAAGTGACGTGAGTCTATAACAACGAAAGACCCCGAAAGAGTGCAGACAAAGACTATATATACACATTGGTGCTCATTAACAAAAACGTGAGTCAGGTGCATGTGGTCAGGTGGTGTAGTGCAGTGGCTGATGGGACTTGGAGTCCCGAGTTTCCGGATACGTGACAACTATTTAATGATCTTTGTGCTGCAGTGGTTTTGATCGATTTATCATCCACACAGTACCTAAAATTCACTTACTGTCATATTGTTGTAGCGCTTCATGTACATATTTTTAATTTGGTGTCAGCATTTTGGACTTTTTTTTGTCTCACTTGAAAAATATAAAGTCCTTCATTAAAAACCAATGTTTTGTTTAATGTCTCATTAATACAATACAAAATAATGAACAATCCAAGGAAAGTACTCCATCCATCCATCTTCTACCGCTTACTCCTTCTTCAGGGTCGCGGGGGAACCTGGAGCCAATCCCAGGGAGCATCAGGCACAAGGCAGGGTACACCCTGGACAGGGTGCCAGTCCATCGCAGGGCAACGAAAGTACTCTTCTTTCAGTTTTTTTTTTGAGGAACCACTGACCAAATTTCTTGCTATAGGCTAGTTAGGCTATTAACTATATAGGCTACTTGCATGAATTAAATCAAATCAGGAATGATCAGAACTAAGAAAAATAAAGTGAAAAAAAGCCTAATAGGAAGGATTGATGCAGTGTAACAAAAAAATGTTCGGAAAAAATTCCTGACGCTGCCACAGACATCTGTGACAAGGAGTCAGAGAGGGAGGGGTGGCATACTCTCTATCCCCAATCAAACGCGGATGTGAGGTCATGCATGCACAAGTGGATGGATAGCACTTTCCTATGAGTGCGTTACGCTGCCCCCAGTGGTTGCATGAGTAGCAGCTGGAAAAGATGCTTTCGGAGGAAGCATGTGAAGTCTTTGCCCTGACTTATTGGTAGCTGTTGTGAGATCCACAAAAAAAGGTTCCAACCATAGTTTTATATAGATTTAATGTTGTAGAGTGTCTGCCTTGCTTCTGTTACATACAGTGCTGTGAAAAAGTATTTGCCTCACTCTGATTTCTTCTGTTTTTGTGTATATCTCATACTAAATTGTTTCAGAAATCAAAACAAAATCTAAGATAAAACAAAGGCAACCCTAGTAAACACAAAATACAGTTTCTAAATGATAATGTTATTTATTGAAGCAAAAAACGTTATCCAATACCTACTGGGCCTGTGTGAAAATGTATTTTCCCCTGTAGTTACTAATTCCTCAAATCTATGAAACTGCATTCATAATGGAGTTCAGCTGGACTAGACACAACCAGGCCTGATTACTGAAAACCCTGTTCAATCAAATAAACACTTAAATAAAACTTTTTCAACAGCATGAAGTTGGTTAAAAATTCTTAAAATGAAATAAAATGAATAAAAATGAAACATAAAAAAATAAAAATTCTTACCCAGTAAAACGCTATGAAAAAATTGAAATAAATTCCAGACATTATGAGGAAGAAGGCAATTGAAATACATCTGTATGTGAAAGCTATTTCAAAGGCTCTGGGACTCCAAAGAACCACAGTGAGAGTCATTATCTCCAAATGGAAAAACTCAGCACAGTAGTGTTGCTGACCTTCCAAAATTCCTCCAACAGCACAGCAACTACATTGAGGGAAAGAAGTATTTGATCCCCTGCTGATTTTGTACGTTTGCCCACTAACAAAGAAATGATCAGTGTATAATTTTAATGGTAGGTTTATTTGAACAGTGAGAGACAGAATAACAACAAGAAAATCCAGAAAAACGCATGTCAAAAATGTTATAAATTGATTTGCATTTTAATGAGGGAAATAAGTATTTGACCCCTCTGCAAAACATGACTTAGTACTTGGTAATGACTTAGTAATTACTTTTCATTTTCAATGCCCTGGCTGAGGGAAGGAGGTTCTCACCCAAGATTTGACGGTACATGGCCCCGTCCATCGTCCCTTTGATGTGGTGAAGTTGTCCTGTCCCTTTAGCAGAAAAACACCCCCATAGCATAATGTTTCCACCTCCATGTTTGATGATGGGGATGGTGTTCTTGGGGTCATAGGCAGCATTCCGCCTCCTCCAAACACGGTGAGTTGAGTTGATGCCAAAGAGCTCCGTTTTGGTCTCATCTGACCACCAGAGGACAACTGAGTGAAAGTGTTGTGGTCAGATGAGACCAAAATGGAGCTCTTTGGCAGGACAACTTCACCGCATCAAAGGGACGATGGACAGGGCCATGTACCGTCAAATCTTGGGTGAGAACCTCCTTCCCTAAGCCAGGGCATTGAAAAGTCATCACCAAGTACTAAGTCATGTTTTACAGAGGGGTCAAATACATATTTCCCTCATTAAAATGCAAATTAATTTATAAAATTTTTGACAGCAAAAATCTTTGTAAGCTGTATGTCTATTCCTTTTTTTCCAGTTTTATTTTTATTGAACATTTCTGCTGTACATTTCTACTGAACATTTCTGCTGAACATTTCTTCTGAACATGTCTGCTGAACATTTCTGCGTTTTTCTGGATTTTCTTGTTGTTATTCTGTCTCTCACTGTTCAAATAAACCTACCATTAAAATTATAGACTGATCATTTCTTTGTTAGTGGGCAAACGTACAAAATCAGCAGGGGATCAAATACTTTTTTCCCTCACTGTACTCATCCAGGAAATTTCAAAAAAGCCAAGTACATCATCAGATGATCTACAAGACTCTCTTGCATCGACACACCTTGATGATCCTCAAACCTTTTGGGAGAATGTTCTGTGGATTGATGAGTTGACATGGAACGATTTGTCATACATCTGCCGTAAACCAAACACAGAATTCCACAAAAAGAACATCATACCTACATTCAATCACATGAATATGAATCACATGAAAATGAATCATATGAAAATGAATAAATAAATTAAAGATGAAAAAAAAAGCATGGTGGTGGAAGTGTGGGGATGCTTTACTACTTGCAGTAATTGAGGGTAACATGAATTCTGCTCTCTACCAGAAAATCCTAAAGGAGAATATCCGGTCTTCAGTCCGTAAGTTGAAACTCAAGCGCAGATGGATTGTTTAACATGAGATGCACAAAAACAGAAGAAAAGCAGTATTCGGGCAAATATTGATTCGATATTCAATTATTGAGGGAGAACATATTTGGCAATTTATTCAATAAGAATTTGTTTTAATATGCTGCATAGGTAGGTGACACTAATGCTGCACACAGTGTGTAGTCAGTTCTGTGCTGTGCTTTATCAGGCAGAGCATTTGAAGTGCTCTTCAGGCTGAAGCAGGAATGGAGTTCTCTATATAAAGTGTCAGTGGGACGTTATGACAGTTTAGTGACGAGTCGTGCAGAGCTGAAACAAATCTCTTCATTAGTCGAGAGAAGTCCAATATGAAACACTTGCTAGAACACAGAGAGAGAGAGAGAGAGAGAGAGAGAGAGAGAGAGAGCATTTTCCACAATGAGGCACCGGACAGCTGGCACCACACTTTAATGTCTCTCTCTCTCTCTCTCTCTCTCTCACTCGCTCTCACTCTCTCTCACAAACACACACACAAATCCCAAAGTAATCACCTCACTACAGCGCTAGTGAATGAGCTAGTAAATGAGTCTATAAGATCCTCTTGATGTCCTGTTTTAACACACATCCAATCTCCCAACCTTATTTTAGAGGGCTTAGTACTTATTTGCTTTTTGGCAAGTGCCACTCAGCTCTGAAAACATCTGTATTCAGTTTTCTGTCCACGCCATGGAGAGCAGACGCACGCACTGCTCCAAACTAATCGCACGGAAAATGCGTAGGACATATAGCGAGAGAGGAATGTTTACTTTTAATTTACATTTAATGCGTGAACAGCTCTTTACGTACGCCGAGGCGTGATCATCTTGCGTTCAGTCATCTGATTGCTGTTAATATGAGGTTGAAATGAATATGGGATTGAGAGGATAATGGATTGTTTTGCACCTTGATTGAGTATATTATATTGGTGTGGAAATAATTACAGTCTTGCTTTATCACTTCACTATCATAAACAAGAAGTAGACAAGAAGCAGGAACCAGCAGAACTTGGGGTTCTTGGTGCTAAAAGCAACTGCATTATCATGTTGGTGTTCAATGATGCCATTAAGTCCAACATGGACTTCCTTCCTTCCTTCATGAATTTTTTTCTACCATTGCTCCTTCCTTCATTTCTTTTCTTCCACTGCTACTTTTTCATTCCTTTATTTATTTTTTCTTTCATTGCTCCTTCCTTACATTCTTTCATTTTTAATATTCTTTCATTTTTATAATAATAATAATAATAATAATAATAATAATAATAATAATAATAATAATAATAATAATAATAAAAGAAAATAACTAATAAAATAAAATAAACTCTAACCCAGTCAGAGCATCAAAACAGAGAAGCACATTAATACAAAAGTAGATTTAAGTGAGTCCACAAATTGTAGACGAACTAATGCACCGACAATATCTTCAATAAGAATTCGAATTCTGTAGAGTTGGAAGGCCGAGTGCAAAAAAAAGAATAAAGAATAAAATCAAAAATAAAAGAAATAAAGAACGCTACACTGTGTAGGTGATGCAGTTCACCCGGTATTAAGAGTTTAACGTAGTTTCCTGCTTCCTCCGCTGAGATAAAGTCCTTCTGAACACCGTTATATGTATTTGCTACATTTCTTTATTTTCTTTTTTTCTTCCATTGCTCCTTCATTTCTTTTTTTCTTCCATTGTTCCTTCCTGCCTTCATTTCTTTTTTATTTCATTGCTCCTTCATTTTTTTTCTTCCATTGTTCCTTCTTTTCTTTTTTTCTTCCATTGTTCCTTCCTTCCTTCATTTCTTTTTTCTTTCATTGCTCCTTCATTTCTTTTTTTCTTCCATTGTTCCTTCCTTCCTTCATTTCTTTTTTCTTCCATTGCTCCTTCATTTCTTTTTTTCTTCCATTGTTCCTTCCTTCCTTCATTTCTTTTTTCTTTCATTGCTCCTTCATTTCTTTTTTCTTCCATTGTTCCTTCTTTCCTTCATTTCTTTTTTCTTACATTGCTCATTTCCTTCCTTTATTTATTTGCTTCATTTATTTTTTCTTCTATTGTCCCTTCTTCCTTTCTTCTTTCATTTTTTTCTTCTATTGCCCCTTTGCTCATTCCTCCCATTCCTTCTTTCATTTCTATTTTCTTCCATTGATTCTTCCTTCCTTTCTTTCTTCCTTTGTTTTTTTTTCTTCTATTGTCCCTTCCTTTCCTTCCTTCATTCCTTCCTTCTTTCCTCCCTTTTCTTCGTTCATTTATTTTTTTCTTCCATAGCTCCTTCTTTCCTTTCTTTCCTTCATTTATTTTTTCTTCCATTGTTTCTTCCTGTCATTCTTTCTTCCTTTGTTTTTTTTCTATTACCCCTTCCTTTCCTTCCTTCCCTCCCATCTTTCATTTCTTTTTTTTTCCTTCCATTTCTCCTTCCTTCATTTCTTTCTTTCCATAACCTCTTTTCTTCCCTTGTTCCTTCCTTCCTTTAAGGATGAATCAACATCGTCATTTGATTGGCCATTTGGATTCATGAAAAGTCTCGATGAATTTGAATCAGTGACCAAATTTGTCAACTGGTGTTGATGAAACTATGTATCATCATCTTCAGTAAACGCTTCAAGTCAGCGCTGTGGTGAATCCAGAGTGCAATACCGGACGCAATAAGGGATTACACCCTGGATAGGATGCCAGTCCATCATGTGACCCCATTGGCACACTCGTTCACACCTAGGGCCAATTTGTCATCATTAACTCATCTGCCAGTACGTTTTTGGGAGGCTGGGGGAAACCAAAGAACCTCTCAAAAACCCACACAGATAACATCCGAAACCAAATGCAGGCATTATCCCAAGCTCAGGATTGACCCAGCTGTCAATTCACAACATTTAGTCCGGAAAGCATTTGTTTATTTGGCCTGAGTACATACCATAAAAAAATTAAATCCTCATTTGAGCTGGAATTCTCCATTTGTACGAGAGAAATAGCTCCAGGTTCTCAGTACCAAAAATCCCAGTGTTAAAAGGTTTTAAAATAACGCACTCCTACTTAGACACACTTCAGGCTTCAGCCGTTTAGAGAATTCAAAATTACATCTTGTACTCTATGCAGTTCAAGACCACATTTTAATGGTGTTTGAACTTTTGAACTCGCTTCTTTAATGTGAGAACGTACACTGAGGTGCGATATTATTACTCGGTGACTATGTAGTGTAACCAGCACCAACAATTTGTCATCCCTCTGAATATCTACCATGTGAATTACTAGTAGGTACGTTTCAATATTTAACTGCCATATCTGTCAGATACATTTTTCATTGCACTGCAACACAACATATGTAACACCAGCTCAGCTCTGAAGTCAAGAGAGTACAAAAATGTTTGTTTCAAGTGAACAGATCAAGATGTTCTTGCCCATTCTTGCAAATTTGTTACTGCTTACATGATTTTTTAAGACTTAAAGATTGTTATGGTTAGGTGTATGTATGAGGAAATGAAATCTATGTAAATACATGGGTAAGGTATTTGGATAAATATTTATTCCGTACTGCTTATCTTACACAGGGTTACAGGGGAGCTTGGAGTTTATCCCAAGGAACTGGTGGCAAAAGGCGGGGTACACCCTGGGGTGTACAAACCCATCACAGGGCTCAATTGCACACCCATTCACACGCCATGGACACTTTAGACACGCCAATCAGCCTATAACGCATGTCTTTGGACTGGGGGAGGAAACCGGAGTACCCAGAGGAAACCTCCAATGCACAAGGAAAGCATACAAACTCTTAAACATTTATTAATGAATGACGCATCATACTTACAATAATTGATCGTTACATTTAAATTTAGTCCCTGTTATCATGTCCAAATCAGAACTTAGGCTGTCCATAAGTTCTTTGTCCTGAAGATTCTGTCCAGCCATACAAGTCCTGCGATTGAGTTGTTACATAGAATTGATAACGTATTAGAACAAGTGCAGCTGGAACTACTGTCAGAGCTGCTATTATTTAAAAAAATATGAAAAGGGCGCACGGTGGCTTAGTGTTAGCACGTTCGCCTCACACCTCCAGGGTCCGGGGTTCGATTCCCGCTGGGGCTATGTGTGTGTGGAGTTTGCATGTTCTCCCCCTGCTGAGGGGGTTTCCTCCGGGTACTCCATTTCCTCCCCCAAAGACATGCATGGTAGGTTGATTGGCATGTCTAAAAATCCGTAGTGTATGAATGGGTGTGTGAGTGTGTATGTGATTGTGCCCTGCGATGGACTGGCACCCTGTCCAGGGTGTACCCCACCTTGTGCTCGATGTCTCCTGTGATAGGCTCCAGGTTCCCAGTTACCCTGAAAAGGAATAAGCAGTTGAGGATGGATGGAATAATAATAATATTAATAATAATAAGGCAACACCTTATTGCTAATTAGAATGGAGAATTCAGTCGAGAGCGCAACGCAATTAAATGTCACAAAGCAGAGATTTCCATAAAGATGTTACTGAATCATGTTAATTCATCACAGTTGAGTACAGAAAAAAGAATAACTACAGCTGAGTGTAGGAAAAAAAAAAAAAGGTTGAAATAAGGGAAAAAAAAAATAAATAAATAATTGCAACCACTGAACCATTCATTGTATATTAATTTCTGCGAGGAAAAAAACAAAAAACAAAAAACAAAAAAATAAACAGCTCAGAGTTTTGTTTCAGGTCTATTCTCCCCCTGTTTCTCTCTCTAATTCTCTCTCTGCCTGTTTTAATTGGCTGGATGTGTAGAACAAGTCTCTGCAGGCGTCTTTCAGCCTCACTGAGGGCCTCGATTGCAACAATCAAGCGGCAATCCTTGCTAAAATTGCACTCAGCATCTAAGAACACGAATTACAGTCAACAGAGCAAATGATTCAATCTGTATTACACTATGTTAATAACCATCCTCAAATTAAAGGCTGAGGCGATGTCTCTGTGTCATAAATTATGTGGCATCTCCCTCATTAAGGATGAGCCATAATACTTGCACAGTGTGCTGTGAAAACAAAGAAGAAAAGCAAATAATGAATTGGGGAAAAACTGAACATTAAGGAAAGGGTTGAGAGATGCTTTTAAGCAGCTTGTTAGATCGTACATTTATACACGCAGGACATTTCAGCTGACATTTTATGCCAAACCTGATTTGCTGTTAAATGCTTATTTACAGGTTAGAGATGATATTCTAAACAACAAACATGTTCTAAACAAAGATTACATTTTCAAAACTCAAAACTGCCTCGTAGCAGGACGTACCAGGTTCTGTTGATGTATTTGCACTTAATTTCCAACCGACATCGATTAAAATGTCTCCTTTCACGAAAGAAAACTGGATCACCTCTTTTTATTTATCTCTTTATTTATTGTGCCAGGCTTTTTCTAGGCCATTTTGTAAAGAGAAGCTGCTGGGCGAATTAGTCGAGATGTGAAGCGCTAAAACTTTAATTAATTAAGTAATGAATTAATTAGCCATCAATAAATCAATTAATTAATTATAATTTTTCCGAAACAGGACAGTGTACATTAATCGGCATTCATTAATGGAAATGTACGCAAGTTAGCCCAAAGGGTAATTTTCATTGGTAGTCCATTTGCCAGAAGTTATTAGGCATACAACAATAATAATAAGAGAAGAAGAAGAAGAAGTGTGTTTGGGGTCGTTATCATGCTGGAATACTGCCCTGCAGCCCAGTCCCTGCTTCAGTATGTCACAGTACATGTTGGCATTCATGGTTCACTCAATGAACAGTAGCTCCCCAGCAGCACTCATGGAGCCCCAGACCATGACACTCCCACCACCATGCTTGACTGTAGGCAAGACACACTTGTCTTTGTACTCCTCACCTGGTTGCCGCCACATACGCTTGACACCATCTGAACCAAATAAGTTTATCTTGGTCTCATCAGACCACAAGACATGGTTCCAGTAATCCACGTCCTTAGTCTGCTTGTCTTCAGCAAACTGTTTGCTGGTTTTCTTGTGCATCATCTTTAGAAGAGGCTTCCTTCTGGGACGACAGCCATGCAGACCAATTTGATGCAGTGTGCGGCGTATGGTGTGAGCACTGACAGGCTAACCCCCCACCCCTTCAACCTCTGCAGCAATGCTGGTAGCACTCATACGTCTATTTCCCAAAGGCAACCCCTGGATAGGAGGCTGAGTACGTGCACTAAACTTCTTTGGTCTACCATGGCGAGGCCTGTACTGAGTGGAACCTGAGTGCCATCTTTATGTAGAGCAACAATTCTTTTTTTAGATCTTCAGAGAGTTCTTTGCCATGAGGTGCCATGTTGAATTTCCAGTGACCAGTATGAGGGTGTGTGAGAGTGATGACACCAAATTTAACACACCTGCTCCCCATTCACACCCGAGACCTTGTAACAGTAACAAGTCAGATGACACCGGAGAGCAAAAATCGCTAATTGGGCCCAATTTGGATTTTTTCTTTTAGGGGTGTACTCACTTTTGTTGCCAGCGGTTTAGACATTTGTGGCTGTGTGTTATTTTGAAGGGAAAGCAAATTACACAAGCTGTACACTCACTACTTTACATTGTAGCAAAGTGTCATTTCTTCAGTGTTGTCACATGAAAAGATATCATCAAATATTATATATATATATATATATATATATATATATATATATATATATATATATATATATATATATATATATATATCTTTTAAAGACCTAGATAAAGTTTTGATATGGGTTAAAAACAAACAAGCAAAAAAAACAAAACATTATGAGACTGGCACAATCATGAAACTGTGACAAGACACCATGGGTTATGTCTTCACCCTGTACCTTTCCCAAATGCTCAAAAGCAGTTTAGGCATTGCATGGGAGCAGGACATGGAAACTCATTCACTGGCAAACACACAGCTAACATAACGTAACCATCTATGAATAATACTGCACGAAGTACACAGCAACATGAGGGGTTTAAATAATCAACATACTCAAACTAAAATACAGACACCTGGAGTAAATTAAGACACACCCTCGAACATGAACCAATGCTTAAGCTAGGAGAGAATCACGCGCACTCAGAAGCTGTGCCACAGTGCCATCTGCCCGGCGAGGGTGTAATAAGCTTATTGTTGGACTGTTGTTTATTTATTTATTTATTTATTTATTAATTTATACAAAAACAACCTAGAATAACAAAATCTACTGGTAAGCTACAACCTGAAGTAAAATAGAAGTAGCATTAAATGTACAGGTTCACAAATGGTAATCTGAAGCAAATGATACATACGTCAGCTACTGTTTGTAATTTATGTTTTTGGTGTTTTCGTTATGTCTTAAGAATTTCTTAACTGTGTAATAGAGAGTTTCCTGTACATATGATACACTCTTGAGCCTCGGGCTGCGTTGATGCCATGTCAGAATGACCGTAATTACTAGATGACAACCGGGACGTTCTATTTGGAGCTGTTCATGTCCTTGCATCTGAATGAGATGACGTTGACAAATGCAAAATTACATTAAACTTTATTGTACGTCTTCCGTATATTTTCAGATTACTTCTGAGTTATTAAGACATTAATAATAGTAAAATATACAAATTATTACACAGAAATATTAACTACATGTTACTGCTGAAGCCGTCATCGTTTTTAATGTTTCCACAGAGGTCATGTGGTACAAGTCAGAGCTCTCTGTAAGTAACTAGTTTACAAGTTTTAATTATGAGTTCTGCAAGGACGCGAATGCTTTTAACAAGTCGGATTCTCATAAGCACGGTAATTACGACATGGCGTGAAAGCAGCTTTGAATCTATAAAGCCACGATTATAGACTCGTGTATTATTAGTCTAGTTGAGTGGTGATTTAAAAGGTTGGTAGAAGGTTTACAGTAGAAAGCAGCTTTACAGAAACGGATAAACAGAGGGTACAGATTTGAAGTGTGTGAATTTATCAATATTCAGCGAGAGGGTGGTGGCGTGGAAAAACTCCCTAAGATGATACGAGGAAGAAACCTTGAGAGGAACCAGACTCAGAAGGGAACCCGTCTTCATCTGGATAACAAATGGATAGTGAGAAAGTCAAAGAAAGTTCCTTATGGTTTTAATGTGAAGTTTGTTTGTTGAACTAGTCCATTGTTCACGAAAGGAGACCCGAGTGCAAAACTGCACGTGGTAATTGCAATCCCAGGGCTATAGCAGCAACCGTAGTTACAGAAACCCCAGCGAGTATGTCCATGTGGAGTGGAGGTCCAAACCCATTTCCATGGTACTTCAAGCGGTACTGTCCTCCATTTGATGAGAGCCCAGTCCAGAGGTAGGGCATCAGCATGGATCGGGCAGGTCCGGAGAGCAGAAAGGGCAAGTCACTGAAGAGCTTGAATAAGTGAAAGTCAGAACTGTGTTCAATCTTAAGTGATGATATGCTGACATTTCAGGCAAACAGGATCAACATTTACTATATATTGTACGTGTATATGCATATCAGAGTCAGAGTCAAGAGTAAGAACCAATCACTGGCCAGTCAAAATCAGAGAACCAATCAGTCAACAGCTCAGAATTTTACAATTAGTTTAACCAATTGGTTAAATTAATGATTAAATCTTACAAAAAGCACTAGATACCTGGTCATTTAGATCTATGTGGGTATTGGCTGGGTATAAATACAATAAGAACAATAAAATACAGATAATGTTTATAGCCTATTTGAGTGCTACTTTATATAAACAATAGGTTAGTGTTTCTCAAATTGTTCTTGATGAAGGTATGACAACCGGATTAGCCATCTGGAATCTTTTTATTAATGGTATTGTTAATAAGGCTAATAACGTCTGTATAAGCCCTTTATGACACCAGATATAAACCTAATGAAATGTTTATTCCAACAAGTGTTAAGTGACATGACGTCTGCTTACCTCAGTTTTAATTTGACCCAACACCAAGTCAAATGACATAGGCGTTTGCTTCTGGTCTGACATAGCTTGCATTATAAACTTACATTGGAAGGTCATGACAACTGTCTGGTATTTTGTCAAGGTATCTCTGGTAAGTCACTGTCACATTTGATCAAATACGTCAACATTAACAAAGGCAGTCTTTATACGAGCTTATACTGTTTTGAATAAGACTCTGTATATGTTTGAATATGCCTTTATGTATATATATATATACTTATGTAGGATTATGTCAGTTGTCATAAAGGGTTTATGTAGGTGTCATGTAGACCTGGGAACACTGACCTTAAGTTAAATGTTACATTTCAGTAACTACTGAAATCTCATTTTCTGTGGTCTTGGTTCAGTCTTTTTACTTGGTGTTCATGGGGCTATATGTAAACCCTTCATAACAACTGATATAAAGCTACATAAGAGTTCATTTAAAGTGTTAGCTGATATAACTAGTTCCTTTAGTTTTAATTTTCTATATCCAGTGTATGTCAACTGTGAAGTGATTTAGATTTTTGTTGAAGCCCATGTTATGATGCATTATAAACGTATATAAGGATGTCATAACAACCGTCTTTGTATTGCAGTGTACTTACTGGATTTATTTAGATACATCAAATCATCAAATTTAACGAAGGCAGCTTTACTAGTTTCAGTAGAATTACAGTATGTCAGTTGTCATAAAGGGTTTATAAAGGTGTCATGTGGAAATAAGATTTAAGTCTTCGCCTAATGATCCAGTCAAACTTATATCTCGGCTCTGTGATATATATTCAGTGCATTTTACACATCAGACCATTACCCACAATCCCAAGACTGCAGGTGATGATAATATCCAAAAATATTTGTGATTTTAATTAAATTCTGCTTTAAGTAATCCAGCAACATTACCATGTAGGTTTGTGTAATGTGCTAGAAATTTATTGCCCCTTTCAGTGTTTTTAATTAATTCTACACGTGTGAATTTTGCACATACATTACAAAATGCATTACTTGGAGCTCTACTAGGCACGACTGATTAAGATATTATTTTGAAGAAGCACGAATTTATTCACGTAGTTAATATAAATGAAATATTTGAGTTAATGTACTACATGTGCTTTAACATGACCCCGAGGCACTTTATTAACTTGCTGAGAACTCAAACCTGGTAAATTATTCATCCGGTTTTGGAATTTCATTAAATAATCATCGATATCCATTTATGAATGGAATATGAATTTATGAATCAGTGGATCATCTGTAACATAAGCAGAGCTGTGAAGTATCTGTCTGAATTCGAGTCATTAAGGGAGTAAATTTTACCTTTTAGACGATGACACGGCGACGAATGGATCATTATATGAGTGAGAGAAAATTAACCTCAAGTTTTCGTTTGTCATTAATTATTTGATCCTAATTTATTTCAGCTGGTTTGTAAATAATTGAAGCACTGTTCCTACTTGGAAGCTTTTAATCTCAAATGAGTAGCTGTGTTACTTGCGTCTTTTACACGTGCCGTTCTGTGACTTTATTTCCATCCAGATGTGTAGCAGTGAGTTTTCTCCTTCATCGCAGAAGGAAATTGTTGTCCCAAATTCCTATTTTATTAAATGTGTCTCTTTTAATAATTCTTTCCCTTCCAAAAGTACTGGAACAGCAAGGCCAATCCTGCTTTATAGTTTTCACTATATATATATATATATATATATATATATATATATATTCGAAGACATTATATCAAATGTTGGTTTCGTCATAGATGCATCTAGATGTGTTAAACTATTTAATACGTGGCACCTTTTGTTTGAACCCACCCATTTTTTCAATTGATAAAAAATATTACAGCGTGACTGATAGGTGTCCATGTGTGCCCTGTTAAATTGATTATTGAAAGAATTAACAGCTCTGAATGTCTACTTTAAACTGTAAAACCGAAGAGTTCACTTAACTCAAAAAATAAAAATAATATCAATGAAACTAATTACCTCTAATTAGAAACTAATTAGTCGATAAATCGATTTCTTTAATCCAAATACTCTTAAATTCAACAAAAATTTTACTCAAACTTGTTCTATTTAAGTGTATTTGGCTTAAAGAGACCTATTTATCATTTGAAAAATTTTGAGGTAATTAGTTTCCTCAAATGTTTTGAGTTAAATGAACTTATGTTGGTTTGGTCACTAGGTTTCACCTGTGAAGACTTCATTTGTTGTTAAAGGACCTTATCTTATCATCATAGCTCATGCCGTTCCACAGCAGAAAGCATGTAATGTAATAGAGTCTTGAATTGCTGGTGAATTTAAATAATTGAGGGAAATGATTGCAGTGTTTTGAGAGAGTCACCTATACCTCATGTTCTAAACAAAAAAGTCTAGATTGCAGATGTGAAAGTAAATTGAAACAGCTTTTTTTTTGGTTGTTTAAATTTATTTACATTAAATAATTTTTCTGGAAGGTTTCCAAAGTTTATGAGGAAATTAGGAAGTGAGCCCCATGGGGCCATGGAAATCTTTTCTCTCACCACTTTCACAAAATACCTTTGTTACATCTGCTGCTATGGATGTACTCAAATTCAGCTCTGAATCTCACGGTTATCGAGAATAATCTACATTATGCCATAGCAACAGGTGGAGCAACAGCCTGTACTTAGGACTCATCCAGGATCTTGATTTCAATCGTACATAAATAAGGAAGCAGATAGCTTGTAGGTCTGAATTTCTGTCTAGCTGCTAGACAGAAATTCAGACCTACAATCTATCTGACTCTAGCATAAAATAAACCCGTCTTCTGTTCGCTGGTCTGTTCTTTTTGCTAGATATTGCGGGGAAAATCCAGATAAAAAAGTCTGACATGCAGACAAGACATTTCACCTACAGCACGATCAAAGAAACAACAGCAGCCTACAACCAGACCACAAAAGTGTCTGGGGAAAAGTGTTTACAGGAGCTGCACTGTAGTAGGGGTGCAGGAATAGAAACAGTATCACCTTTATGCCAAAGCACCACCAAAACTTGTTATAAATTCCACAGATTATCCCATGTGTGATTACATGTAACAAGTTTTGGTGGTGCTTTGGCTTAAAGATGATATTGTTTCCATAAAATGGAAAATTCTGTAAATGTGCAGACTTATAAGGAACAGTTAATAAAATGCTGTAAAATGATTAAATCTACAATCTATAATCTATATATATATATATATATAGTATAGTATAGGAGATATTGCACAAAAAAAAATAGTAATAGTAAAAAATATAGTAAAAGATCCCATGTGTGATAATATGTAACATAAATGGTATCTTAATATTATTAATATTCCTATGTTAATAATTTAAAAAGAGAAAACATTTTTTGATATGGACATTTAAGAATAAAACAAAAAAAAAATGATTATGTATTTAAACCCAAATTATTTATTGAATTTAGTATTGTTGATTAAACTGTTGATTTATTTATTATGTCTCATAATAAATTAATAAATAAATAGATAAATAAATCAATAATTCAAACTATTAAGAACCCAAAACCTGAAGTCCAAATGTCTAACGCTTAGCAATTTGACCTTGTTAAAAGTTTCTATTATATATATTAATAATGAATGCTACATAGAACCTTTATAATATTTACATCAGCCAATTCCAGATGCTAATGTTGTCCTGATTAATATGTACAGTATGCATTTAAAAAATGTTACCTTTTGATCTCTCTCTTTTTTTTTTTTTAAATGTGGTCTAATTTGCATTTACCGTTCCACACTGAAACCTCATACCCTTTGTACTTCTCCTTCAAAACCACAAGAGTGTGTTTGCTTCAGAAGAGAAACAGTTTAATTACAGTTTCGCTATTCAGAGAGTAGCCTTTGTTTTTTTTTTTTTATTTTATTGGAGCACATTCAGACTTTCTTGAGCACTTTTTCCAGCATCTTCAAAATCAAAAATACTCACTGAGTACTCTTCAGTTATGATTCCCAAAACCATCAAATCCTACCAAGTCATCTCAAAAAAGCTTTGCTTTGCTCTGTATTAAGAGAAAGATGCTTACTTGGATAAACAGTCCTCCATGGCCCTTATCTCAGTACTCGGGCTTGTGGGCCGCTGTACTGTACTGATGTACGTATATGAGAGAGTAGAGGACGTAGGACAGATTTGCTTGAGACATTCTGTTCTGTTACTGAACATATTAGTCTTCTTTTAGCTTTCTTGCTAGTTCACAAACATTTCACATGAATGCGATAGCAATAATGCATTATAATAATCACAGCTATAGGCCTGTAGGCTCCTTTTCTCTATAATTATATGTTATAAACAAATAAGTTGATCCATTTGAGAAACTAGTGATGTAGGCTATAATGCATTATAACTGGCAGTACAGGTACTATACTATAGACACTATACTAAGTCAGGGTTTAATAAGCAGATATGATGTATTATATAAACTGATACTATGAAGTCATATTTTGCTTTGTATGCAAAGTACTGTATATATGTGACTGCATATACTTGTGAGCATTTATACAGACCGACAGTGAGGGAAAAAGTATTTGATCGCCTGCTGATTTTGTACGTTTGCCCACTAACAAAGAAATGATCAGTCTATAAATTTAATGGTAGGTTTATTTGAACAGTGAGAGACAAAATAACAACAAAAAAATCCAGAAAAACGCATGTCAAAAATGTTATAAATTGATTTGCATTTTAATGAGGGAAATAAGTATTTGACCCCTCTGCAAAACATGACTTAGTACTTGGTAATGACTTAGTAATTACTTTTAATTACTTTCGGAAGTGGATTATATTTTTTTCTTTGTAACACTTTCTATGAAGGTCATATCTATGTATAATACTGTATACTGTATTCATAATGCGTTATACAGATGGTAATTTTTTTTACGAATATGCATTGCACTTTATTATGCATCATGAATCATTACCATGATGCATTATAAGAAAGTATTCATAACATGTTATATCACCAAGACCCACTTTGCCTGGTGAGTTATGAGAAGCAGGAACGGTATTGTAAAGTGTTATAAGCACTACTTATAATGCATTCTAGTAACAATTTATAAATGCCTTATAACAAATGGTGCAAACTGTTATGGCTTTTCATTCCAATAGTTTTGCTGATGTGTATTATGCCTTATAAATGCATTGCAAAATGTTTTTTTGCGTGTGTGTGTGTTTGGGGGGGGGGGGCAGGGCTGAAAGAACTGAAAGAATAAGACTATATGGAAATATATGTTATTGTATAATATGGTTCAAGCACACAGCTTCACATGAGCATGTCCAAAATTCCACTTCTAAACTGCTACTGATGTAAAGTCTTGTTTCCCAAGGACACACAGTGGGCAGGGGTTAAACTATGTAGCAGTGCAGGATAATGAGGCAGTTTGCGTGAATGTTAAGTGAAGATGAGCTCTGCCTGTATATTTTTTATGAAGGTGTAAATCATAGCCATAATGGTGGTGGTGATAATGATGATGATCTACTACAGTTCCTCACAAGTGTGTAGAGAAATCTCAAAGTGTAAAATGTTTTCATTCAGGAGAGATAATGGCTAGCTACCATGTTCAATGACCGTCGTGAGACAGGTTAGTTTTACCCTACCGATGATGCGTTGTTGCAATAGTAATTCTGCTCAGTACGAGAGGAACCGGAGGTTCAGACAATTGGTGTGTGTGCTTGGCTGAGGAGCCACTGGTGCGAAGTTACCATCTGTGACTAAACGTAACGATGCTGCGGATCTCCAAGTTTGTGTCGAACCTGGTGCTAAATGACTCATAAATGACCCGATTAAACGACCGCTTCTAGCTTGTGTTTTATTTTCTCTGAAAATGAATATATATATTTTTAAAAATATATAAAAAAAATATATTTAAAAAAATAATAAATAAATAAATATATATATATATATATATATATATATATATATATATATATATATATATATATATATATATATATATATATATATATATATAATTTTTTATATAATTTTATATTATATATTTATATAATAATAATAATATTATTAATATATAATAATAATAATTATATAATATATAATTATGCTGCCTGGAATATGTCTAAATAAAATGGTCATAAGTACTTAAAGTCAAATACATAAAGCCTGATAATATAAAATCATAAAATCAGTTAAACAGTTTACATAATGCATAATAAAATGCTATAGTGTCTTACAAAATGTGAGTCTATATTGTTTTAAGAACAGACATCATGCTTTATCACATGATGTAGCATGTATTCGAACACCTGGCATAAGGCTGTCTACTGTAAGTACTTAGCGTTATGTACATAACACTTTGTAAATCATGATATAACTTCATAATATCAGTTGAAGAAATTATAAAATATCTGTTATAATGTCTTATAATTAACTAATGTAACAAAGTCATATTATCATGCTTTATAACATGCAGCGTATGTATGTAATGCATTGTAATGCCTGATGAAGGACTAAATAAATGCTCATAAGCACGTATGGTTATGTACATAATGTTTTATGATGATATGACTTCATATTATCAGTTGAAAAAATTGATTATAAAATATCTGTTATAGTGTCTTAATGCAGAGTCAATGTGTTTCATAAATGCATGACCAGATATTATAATGCGTTACATTGACTAATATTATAAAGTCACATCATGCTTTATAACATGTTATACAGCGTACTGCATAAAATGCATTATAATGACTGATATAGGGCTACATAATAGATCATAAGTATTTATATCCATGTTTTGCGTTGATATGACTTCATATCAGTTGATGTAATGCATTATAAAATGTTATAATGTCTTAGAGCAGCATCAATAATGTTGCATAAACACATGACTAGATATTATAATGCATTTAATAGACTGCTATTATAAAATATCATGCTTTATAACATGTTATGCAGTATACTCCATCAAATACATTATAATGCGTGATATAGGGCTACATAAGTGATCATAAGTATTTGTAGTTATATCCATAATGTTTTATGATATGACTTCATATCATCATATCAGTTGACATAACACATTAAAACATGATGTAACATATTTTATACAGCAGAGTCAATACTGTTTCATGAACAGGAAAGGTTGTGTTTTCAGTGAGGGGTGTGTACAGTAGGGCGGTGGTAGAGCGGGTTGTCCACTAATCGTAGGGTTGGCAGTTTGATTCCCGGCCCACATGACTCCACATGCCGGAGTGTCCAAGGGCAAGACACTGAACTCCAAGTTGCTCCCGATGGCAAGTTAGCGCCTTGCCTGGCAGCTCTGCTACCATTGGTGTGTGTGTGTGTGTGTGTGTGTGTGTGTGTGTGTGAATGGTTGAATGAAACACAGTGTAAAGCGTTTTGGAACTGCTAAGTGTAAAATAAGTGCAGACTTTTACCATTACTTTATGTGATGATGTCAATAAACCTGTGTGATATTTGTGACATGTGATAAATGTATATTTTAATGTGTTCCTACCAAAAAGGATCAAGTGAATGTGGTTAATGCTAGTATAAACGTATGTAAACATTAAAAAACTCAATTATTAGGCAGGTTGTGTGTAGTAATGTTAAAGGCTTAAAGCCCATGATTATCAAGTATGTTGCTTATTTTTATTCTGGCTGGCATCTTGGAAGTGTTAAAGCGTTAAAACGACTTTGTTGTTTCCTTGTTTGTGTTTTAAAAGTTTGGTCGACATGCGACAAATATGTGCGAGCTACACAACTGAACATGTTTGTAGTAACTCTCTCTCTCTCTTTCTCTCTCTGTCTCTGTCTGTCTAGGTGATTCATCCCAAGTGGGTAAGTCAACTCATCTTTTTAAATCCCTTTCTTTTTTAATCGCCTTGTGCGAGATCACACTGATTCTGAAGGTCGTGTTCTTGGCATTGATGCCGATTCAAGTCGGCACAAGCTGCAATGATTGCGGTGTTTACACCTCACACACTCACACACACACTCTCACACACCCACTTAACTTAATCAGTTGCCCCCATTCTGCTGTAATAAGCACTTTGGCATTATACCAGACACAACCTGGCAGATTAAAATTGTATCCTAACAAGGCAAATGTATGGGTATAATTATTATAACCCCACACACACACACACACACACACACACTTCCTTCTTCCTTTTCCATGAATCGGACAGTGTTTGGCTCTGTGGCTTTTGCCATAAAACTTCAAAAACTCCAGACCCCAGACATGTATATCAGAGAAAAAAAAATAACGGTAATAATAGCAACAATAATAAATACTACTACTACTACTACTACTACTAATAATAATAATAATAATAATAATAATAATAATAATAATAATGTACCCTGCGATGGACTGGCACCCTCTCCAGGGTGTACCCTGCCTTGTGCCCGATGATTCCTGGTATAGGCTACAGGTTCCCCGTGACCCTGAAAAGGAGTAAGCGGTAGAAGATGGATGGATGGATAATAATAATAATAATAATAATCATAATAATAATAATAATAATAATAATAATAATAATAATAATAATCATAATAATAATAATAATGCAGATTTATTTATAGCACCTGAAATAATGTATGACAAAACAAAAAAGAGGCAAAACAATAAGAAAAGGTCAAATAAACATGACAAACATGAATTAGATGCATCACATCACTGCTGAAAAAAACCCAACAGAAATCCTCATATAGTTGTTATGGTTATAATGGGAATTGTGTTAGTTTTAATGGAAAACGTAATGGTCCCTGTGGATCTCTACTTTTCATTTGTTACCTTCTACTGGTGGCATGTTATGTCTACTGGGTACCATTAAGGACCTATGTCCTAACACTTAATGGAAACCATTTGGTAATGGTTTTATCGGTTAACAGCTGATGGTTTGTAATGGTATATGTAGTGGAAACGGTTAAAATTTCTGTGATGGTTTCTCTTGGGATTTTTTTTTTTCAGTAGCAAAATAAGAGAGAATGGATGTGATGGAACAAGGACAAATAACGGGGCAAACGAAATAAACAAAAAGCAAAATAAAGGATGGATAGGATGACAGGAAACAAATAATAACGGACATGTTACAAAATAAGCAGCGTAAACATACATCAAGTGTGACGTCAGTATCGTCTGCAAATATGTTTTTGTTCAGATGAAATGTGGGACAGAGGAGAGGCTAAAACATCCCTGCTGAAACAAACAAACAAACAATTGAAACCATTACCGAAATTCTAATGTTTTCCACTACAAATGCCATTACAAATCATTCAGCTAAGCATTAAAATCATGATCATTACCATTATTGGTTCGTAATGATATACACTAGACATAACATACTACAAATAGAAGGCAACAACTTACCAGTAGGGACCCACATGGGCCATTATAGTTTATGTTAAAACCAGTACAATTCCCAATATAACCATTAAAACCATTATACATTTTATGAGGGTTTCTGATGTTGTTTTTTTCCAGCAGGGATGGTAAAGTATATTCAAGTTTTAGCTTCTGATCTCTTAATTCTCTCGAGTATCAGCTAGGAAAATAGCTAAAGCTCCAGAAGGTCGAAGCTGATGCATACACTATCTGATTATGTGTCCCCCCTGATAGTTGGATCTTTTTTATACGCACCAAGAGTAATTCGCAAACTCCACTGAATCGTCTCCCAGCAACAGTTTTAAGAGCTAGTGATGGAGACATGGGGTCACAGAGTTCCTCCACTTATCACCAGAATACAGAGAGCACAATTTCAAATGACAGGGATTAAGCAAATGAGAGGGATCCAGCAATTTTCCCTCTCCTTTCCTTTTTACTTTCTGTTCTATTCTTCTGAGCATTTGTAGACACCCCCCCATTCTCACAGTTCTTCCAATCTTGGTCTGAATGGAGATTTTTTTCGTCTTTTTCCAGGGCAAATTGTTTTTATGCAGATACAAGTACGCAAGGTGTTAGACTCTATAAAGTATACATTATGTATGTGATCGCAAGCTTCCGGTTCAGCAGCTACCAGGCTGAGCTTAAAGACTTAACTACGATTTGTCAGGTACATTGAGGTGATGTGATTTACATCTAAAGCTGCTTACCGGAGAGGCTTCGAAAAGTGAGTGTAGACGAACGAGAATGGCACTTGCTCTCTGAAATGAAACATCGAACTACCCACTCACCTTCACGGCGATTTAGTTAATATCGATATGTGCAGTTGGGTCGTAGTGAATGATAATTACTTATGACTCTATGAGCATGTTATGATCATTACATATCAGGACAGGTTGTATCAATTATGGGGTACAGTATGAACTGGATCTAAACCATGTATGATGTCTGTCATGAGTCATTTTATCTTATTTATTTATTATTTAACCAATTAAACCAAACATATGAAGAAATGTCGCTACACAATGTAATAACACAACACACTATAATACATAAGACATAATAAATATCATAAATGCAATGTAATAATATAATATACGTATCCTATCATGTCCTGTCATGGCATGACATACATCATAAACATACTGTCATACAGTGTAATAACATAAAATGCGCTAAAATCTCGTTGCATGACATGATAGTGATAATAACAAACATCATGGATGCAATGTTACACAAAGTAATAATGTAATACAGTATATCGTAACATATCCTGACATGATATGACATGATATAAACTAGCGGTCGATCCATTGATCAGTTTTGCCGATTAATCAGCACTGATAACTGATTGCTAGAACTATCGGTTATCGGCGAAATTACACACTGAGAGTTTTTCCCGGTCACATCCTTTTCGGAGCGGTTGAGAAGGGTCCGCTGTCCTTACACAATACGAGAGCGGCCTCTAGAGGTGAAATAAAAACCATCACTGACCAATTTTGTTGTGTTATTTGAAGTGTTTTTAACTCATTTTGGATGCCTCTATTTTTATTTGATATTTGGAGTGCTACTTTTTGGTTCAGTTTGGATGTATATCTTTTACTCACTTTAATATGTATATAGTTATTTAATTTTTTTTTAAGTACAGTACATGGTGTACATTTTCTTGGTGCAGTCAGTACTGTTTATTTTTCTAATAAAGCTCAGCAATATTTTTACTTTGAGGGTTACGTTTTCATTCAGTATCAGTTTTGAAAAACTATCGCTTGATTAATCGATTATCGGCATGTAATCATCAAACATGTTGTAATGTGACATTGGGAGACATGATGTAAACATCATAAAAATGCAATGTTACACAATGTAATATCATAACATGTCACTATAATGCTTGATATGGCATAGAAAATATCATAAATGCAAAGTTATCCAATGTAACAACGTAACATCATGACGACAAAAACTTCACACAGTGTCATAACATCATGACATGACATAATCATCCTAATCATAAGCATAACATGCTACACAGCATAATAACGCCATGACATAACATAACAAATATCATAAATAATCGTAATCTTACTCTGAGTGATATAAAGCGTGACATGACATAAACATCATAAACGTAATGTTACACAGTGTAAATAACACAATATCTTGCATCATATTATGACATCATGTGACTTAATAACATCATAAACATAATGGTACACAGCATACTATATAATCATAATCAATCATGACATGCTGTAACAGACATCCTAAGAGCAATGTCAAACAAAGGGATCATTTAATATATTTATATGCCAAACATCATAACCGTGCTCAATGACATAATGACATGTCCGTATACTGTATTACGTAATATAACAGACATGATAAAGGTAATATGACACGGCAGAGTTACATAATTGTTATTATAGGTATAGCTTCGCATCATAGCATCATGGACGAAATGTGTAATAATGTGATACATGGCAACATGTTGTGAAATGACAGCCATCATATCACACAGCATTATAATAATAACAATCATATAACAATCTATTGTATATGTGCCGTTATATCATATAAACATGATAAATGTCATTTTCCACAGCGTAATCATGTAACATGTTGTGGCATGGCGTCACATGACGTCAAACGTCATGAGTAGTCCGTGTTATATCTGACTGCTGCGTTTTGGCTTGAACAGTGTGTCAAATTGTGAAGGATGAAGTTTGCGGGGCCAACTGGCACGGTACGAGTTTTTAATAATGAAACTGGTGGCAATTTTTTATTTATTGGAGTCACCTTGCAAATCGGCTCGGGAGAGAGCGGCGCAGATGAGACGCACAAGACTTGTTAAAGTGTATGTGTGTGTGTGTGTGTGTGTGTGAGAGAGAGTGTGTGTTTTTAAGGTGAAGCAAGCACCAATTTTATCCTACATAGTTTTATAATGAATTGGTCGCAGCAGGCACGGGAATGAAGAAGTATGTTTTTTATGATCGTGTATAAAAGATTTTTTTTTCCATTTATGGAATATGAAAGGGAATCGGTGAGGTTATTAGAACAGTTTCCCAGAATCTTGTAGAAGATGAAAAATATCCACCTGATGATGCCCCCCCCGCCCCCCCTTGCATGCATAAGAGTGCACAGAGAGAGAGATTGTGATTCATCTCTTTTTTTTTTTTTTTGTAGCTCGCTCTTTGCTTTTTGCCCGATGTGATCAGCAGGATGAGGGATGGGACTTCATTTTCCGCTTGCTTCAAGTCCACTATTTCTCTTTCATGCATGAGGAGAAATAATAGCGAGCAGAGACGATGCAATAACGTATGTGATTTTATTAAACTGTTGGCTTCAGGTGGCATGACAATGAGAGAAAGGTGTTTTTAGAAGCGTGATGAATTTAAAAAAAAAAAAAGAAAAGAAAAGAAAGAAAAAAAAATAGACAACTCGTGTGTAAGGGTTGCGTTCCTGTCGACTCTGACGCTTAACTTCCGTGATCATTGATCAGACAGAAAGATTGAAAGATGGTGGAAAGGGGCGCCATTTGTTTGGAGAGATTTCATTCTTTTTGTATGACACGCAGTACCTAGAAGCTTTTTGTTTTTGCTCTCGCGCTTCACCCTCCTATCATTTTTCTTCCACTTTCTTCTCTCATTCCTGCATCTCTCTCCTCTCAGTGTGGCTGTGGTCGTGAATAATTATTATTATTATTATTTCAGATCCACAGTAGTTCCACACACACACACACACACACACACACACACACACTCACCGGGGAGTGTTTCAGCATTAGTACAGGAGATTAAAAGTACTTAAAATGGTTTAACAGCATTGGGAGCTGATAATGTTTCCTGAATATTAATTTGAATTAATCTGCGCTCTCTTACAGTCATGTTTATACACAGTGGACCTGACAGACAGCGTGAACTGCAGTGCAGATATAAGGGATACAACAATAAAAGATACAGCAAAAATGATATATTTATAAACTTTTCTTTTTTTAATACCCAAAACAGAAAATATACTCCTTTTAGACTTTCCACCGAAGTCCCACAAGGATCAAGGCTCGGTTCTTTCCACTTCTCTTTCTCTCTGTACTCTTTCTCAGTGCAGATATAGCATGTTACAGATTTTTCATACCACTTTCTAAACAACAAAACCACATCATAATCGTCCTTAAAAGTGCGTATATATTTGCCGGAAGAACATTTAAAACATTGTCTAATGACTTGGGGATGGAAAAAAAAAGCATCTCATCCATTACAAGGTAGTGATCTGCGGAACTCGCTCTCAAACACTTTAACGTGAATAAATACATAATTACATAAGTACGAAAAATAAATAAATAAATAAACAAACAAGATCTCTCTCTCTTTCTCTCCCTCTAGCTAGCTATGTTTCCATTCACATATTTCTATGTGAATTTTGGGATATCACATACAAAAAAATACAAAACACTACAAAACACCGCATGGAAACCACAGATGCGAACAATCACCAAAAAAAAAAAAAACTCCTGAACATACCAATATCTTGTAATGACTGATATATGAGGTCGCAGTAATAACCAGTAACATGTTATATTTCTATACACTGTAAAACCGGATAAGTTCGTTTAAGTCAAAAAATCTGAGGAAACTAATTAGATCAAAATTTTTGAGTTGATAAATCAATTTCTTTAAACCAAGTAAACTTACATATAACAAGTTTGAGTTCATTTTTCATTATATCTAAGTGTATTTGGCTTAAAGAAATTGATTTATCAACTTAAAAGTTTTGAGGTAATTAGTTTCCTCAAATTTGTTGAGTTAAATGAACTATCTGGTTTTACAGTGTATAGAAATACAACACGCTACTGGTTATTATGGTTGTTATAGTGTAGTAATTATTTCCTACACGTTATTAAGAAATCAAGAACACCAGTTGAACATTTTTTTTCCCCTCGATTTCACCTGTAACTGAGCCAGATTGATCTTCCCATTACAGATTGCGTAATTACATCATGCATCATTTACACACAATGCACATCATTTATTATAGACCTCTCCTCTGATAGAAACAGTCGCCAGTATCGCCTTGATTGTTGCAACCTTGCACATTTAGAAGATTAACGACATCTCAAGCTCTAATTAAGCCTCCCTCAAACCAGATTTCCTCGCAACGAATTAAAATGTCAGATCAGATGTCAGTATGTTCGCTGGCGTAGGCTCTCTCTGATCACTGCCTCATCAATACCTGTTAGGAAATAGAGCAGGAGATGATGTGGAAATGTTAACAGGTCTGATGATTAGTTTGTCTCCGTAAAATGTTAATGTGATTAGACTATTATCCTCATCAGCTTATTGATGTTCTGCCACCATCACGATTGCGCACACTTCCTCGGATTCATTTATTTTTTTTTGGCAGGAATCACTTTGTAATCGCTTCCTGCCAACATGGGGGCAGTTGAGGTTTAAGGGCCTTGCTCAAGGGCCCAGCAGTGGCAACTTGGTGGTGCTGGGATTTGACCTCTTCCAATCAGCGGCCTTCAACGACCTTCCACTCAGAAATCCAACGGCCAAACCACTGAGCATGTGATGTGACATGTTTTTCTCATTCTGGCTCCCCTAGAGTGTTTTCATGAATCCTCTCACTGCGTTTGCTGATTGCCAGTCGTAGGTCAGAGGTCGCCAAATTGACATCAAGCAGACTTTTGTGTTTGTGTGGGTCTCTGTGTATCATTGTGTTCCTGCTGTTTTTCGTTCATGCTCTTTTGTTCTCTGCCTGTGCACTAACCCTGGTGATCGATTCTCGAACCCATAAGCGTGATGTCCATGAATTATCTCGTCAAAGCTTCTGTTGCTAGGTGATTGACCGCGGAGAGAAAGTTCATTCGTCATCCCATGTAAACAAAGCACAATAGTTTTACAAGATTTATGCAATCATTAGTGACGTTGAAAATGTGACTGGATGAGAGCAATAGTAAAGACACCTGCATGGACAGACGCCATATTCAGATGTGGTTTGGGACATGGCCCACGTATTCATGACTCTAAAGATGTCATTTTCAGTCTCCTCAGTGGTATAGAATAAAATCTTTACTCAACATGGCTAGCTAGCTAGCTATTTCACTTCATACAAGCTCTTTCTGAAGGAGAAGGAGTTGTGATCTTTTAATACACTGTTTGTACTTCCTCACCAGGCTGAAGATCGTGATCTAGCTTGCTAAATTGTAATGGTTTTGATGGAAACTGTAATGGTTCCTTTGGCTCTCTACCGTTGTGTGTTATGTGTACTGGATAACATTATGGACCTATGTCGTACTACATAATGGAAACTATTTGGTAAATGTTTAAATGGTTAACAGCTGATGGTTTGCAGTAGAAAGCATTTGAATTTCTGTGATGGATCAGTCGTGGCTCAGTGGTTAAGAAGGTCATGAGTTCAAACCCCATCACCGCCAAGCTGCCTCTGTTGGGCCTTTGAGTAAGTCCCTTAACCCTCAATTGCTCAGTTGTATAAATGAGATAAATGTAAGTTGCTCTGGATAAGGGCGTCTGCCAAATGTCATAAATGTAAAATGTAATGAGTACACTTTGTATATAATGTAATGGAGTCTATAATTTTTTTTCAGCAGGGTGAATATTTGATCTCGCTTGCTGTTGTTATTCTCCAGATGTGTTCCGGTTCAGGCGCACCTATTCTTGTTTAAATCAATTAGAACAGTTTGTACGTTCAAAAATAATGTAGAAAATAAGGGGGGGGGTCGTAGTGTTTAGTCTTACTACACTGCTGCTTCGTTTGTAAAAGTGATATTATATTACAATCAGCTTAGCTACTGCTAGTTATGCTAGTTTGCTTTTTTAAAAATCGACTAATAACTGTAGTTACACTAGTAGCGTCACTGTTTGTAGCTAGCTGCTCTGCAATACTGCGTCTGACACAAGCTTCTGAAAATGTCCATTGAATCCAACCTCTTCTGACTGTATTACTATTACAGGATTATCCGGGTGACTCATAGCCGCTCTGAAACATCCTGTCTTTGAATATCTCGGTGTTGAATTTTGACTATGAGTGTTCCCAACTCCTGAGTCACTCTGACACAGCCTACATGTTAGCCTCCACTTCCCTTCCGCTCTACATCTGTGTGTGTCTAATAGATGATGAGAGATGTAGAGAATAGCTTTATCCTTTTGCAGCGCCTGTCAAAGTCACTCTGAGACGGTCAGTGAGTTAGCTTGGAGGTAAAACTCCGGGTTACACACACGCTATCCATTTACTTTTTAGCTAGCGATAATCACGGTCGTCGTTAGGATGGAAAGTTCTAGAGGCCCGCGTTTTTTGTTGCGAACGTATTTTGTGTGTTTATTGGTTTGGCTGTTAAAAAGCCATGCGGCTGTGAAGTGACTGACCAGTGAAACACAGTCTGTTGCAGAAGAGGAGAAATGGTGTTGTAAAGTAACACCCTCACATACTGCGTCTCTTGCTTCTTCTCTTTCCTCGCGGTCGCCTCCCTGTCTGTGAAGTGAAGCATGTCATTAAAGGAGACAGCTGTGCCTCCCTTAGCTTTCCCAGCTTCTCTCTTTTCTCTTCTCTCCTCCTACATCTCCATATTCCACCTCCAGTCTTCCTAGCTCCCTTACTTGAGGCACTTTTCCCCCCATATTTTTTTTTCTCCAGTCCATACATACCGTATATTATTCTGTGTGCGGCTTTTTTTTTTTGGTATTTTTGCTGTTGGGGTTATACTGCAATGTCAGTATTTGTATCTGATTAGTGTTTCACATATCCCTTACTATAGTTTAGTGGGCAACGTGGGCATGGCTTAATACACCCTGAATGGGATGCCAGGCCATTGCATTGCCATCCCCAGGAACCATTACATCATAGATTTTAAAATGTGTGCTAGCTTATTGCACAAGTAACATGTTTCAGGATGGCCACCATTTTGTGCAAGTACTAGTGAATGAATGAATGAATGAATGAATGAACGAATGAACACACTTTAGTGTAGAGTTGTCAATCAATCTACACATTAGGGGTGGAACACAATATGCCAATATTTGTATCTGTGTAGTGCTCCAAATATCTGTATCTGTATTTATATTAAAACTCAAAGTGGAAGCGGGGTTTACATTGGAAAAGGATCTTTTTTTTTTTTCAACCCTTGTCCAGCAGTACACTTGCGAAATTGTCTTATCGGGCATTTTCAATCAGTATAAACAATGTTATAAAGTCTGTTATAAGATGACTCAGGACACGGTTGGGTTCCTGTGTGTAGAGTATCGTGACTCTGTGTTTAGCGGCTGGTGAGCAGGGCGATGGGAGAATGGAGGAGTGTGAGCCCCCTGCGGGGCAAACAATTCACACCTCTCTACAATAATGTTGGTTTAACGGACAACTAAACACAACGAAAGCTTTTTTGATAGTTAAACACTATATACAACTGCCACAATACAATTATAACAAGATCATAAAAACTGTGGTAAAAAGATAGGTGCTTGTGTATTTGTTTGTACCAGCCCACAACATTTTCTAACAAATTCCGTTGCCTCTATTTCCTCTTGATCAGGGGTTCCCGAACTTTTCCAGGGCAAGGCCCCCCAAATTTCATTAACATTTGACCGAGGCCCCCCTTATGCAAGATATCTTTAAAACGTTAAAAATACCCCTTTTTTAAAATTAATAATTACATCTTACATCTTTACATTACATTACATTAGGAATTGAGTGTGTGTGTGTGTGTGTGTGTGTGTGTGTGTGTGTGTGGTTGTCTGAGAGTGGGGAAGAGAAAACATACTAGTAAGAGGGATGGGCACAACAAATTGTTGAGCCCCCACAGGCACCCCTGGCAGCCCCACTTTGAAATCCACTGCTCTAGACCACTCACCTGCATGAAAGTAAAATCAAAAATGTAAAAAAATAAAAAAAAACCAACAACTTCCGATCGTGATTTACCAAACAAACAAATAAACAAACTCTACAGTAAATAGTGTGAATAGTGCTCCTCCTATTCCTATCTGTATCTGAATCTGATTATTTTATCTGTTCAATCTGACTAATCCATTCGTAGTCCGTTAAATCCCTAGTTAAAATTCTCAGAACGCAGGTCCCAAACTTCTGGGACAAATGAGCTGATATGGATTTATGTGATTTCAAATGAATTCATGTGTAAGATAGATAACAACCCCACATCTTGCTCTTAACCCCAATCCTACTTTTCGTATATATTTCCCTATGAATTATTGTAATTGTCCAGGTCTTTTATGCGTTCGTAGCGTTCACAGGCCCCTTTTGGTTTGTAGCGCTTTGCTTTTCATATCTGTGCTTTCTGCGTATTATTTCACATCACTTAACATTTTTAAATTCCCCATCCAGCCATGCTTCGCTAAAATCATATCGAATGACTTTAAAAGCGCAGATGTGCTAAATGAATGTATGACTTTATTATTATTAGAGGAAAAACAGTGTCGATAATTACAGAAAACAATTTGTAAGCACACAGAAGGAAAATGGTGGCACGGTGAGCATATTGTACATCGCAGCATGTTTAATTTTAGTCGTGGAATTTCATGCTTACAGAAAGTGACCATAAGTCTCATGGTATAGAAAGAGTCACAATTTTTTTTCCTCGATATGTGTATAATAAGCAGCGTATGTATGAAAGGCAGACCTGCTGACTTTAGGCTCAGTTTATTATGCTGGTGGGTGTGTGTGTGTGTGTGTGTGTGTGTGTGTGTGTGTGTGTAATTAGCAGTTATTTGTGCTGGGTTTCACAGCACCCTGCCAGATATCATGACTAAAGGGGGACAAATGCGTGCTCCCCTCGGCCTGAAAATGAACAAGGTCATTAGTACACACACCTCCTTTATCACAGCCTGGAGAAGAGGTGGGGGCAGAGATTGAGAAAAAAAAGAGGACAGTGTATAGAGAGAGGCAGTAGAAGGTGTTAAGAGTGAGAGAGCGTTAAAGAGGGATTGCTTTGACCTTATTGTGTTCATCTGACTTGTCCCTCAAATTTTTTTCTCTATTCACACTCGCCAGCTCCATCACCACCGGCAGAAATTCAGAATATCACAGCTCTTAATTCAATTAGCTACAATTATTTATGAATTGCATAGGCAAAGTTCCAGTTATTCAAACGACACATTGTGAAATCAACACTGAAAACTGAGGGAGCATTTTAATCTTAAAGAAGATTTTTTTTTATTTATTTAGATTTTTCTCTTTTTTTCTTTCCTTTTTTCTATTTTATGTATGTATCTCTTTTTATCCATCTTTATATCCATTATCTCCATCTATCTCTATATATCCTCTCTCTCTCTCTCTCTCTTCTCTCTCTCTCTCTCTCTCTCTATCTATCTATCTATCTCTATATATGTGTCTATGTATCTGTCTTGTGTCTATCTGTCTATCTATCTCTGTATTTCCTCTCTATCTATCTATCTATCTATCTATCTATCTATCTATCTATCTATCTATCTATCTATCTATCTATCTATCTATCTATCTATCTATCTATCTATCTATCTATCTATCTATCTCTCTATATATCTATCTATCTATCTATCTATCTATCTATCTATCTATCTATCTATCTATACATATATATATATAATCTTTATTTCCTCTCTCTCTCTATCTATCCATCTTTTTAGCTAAACTCAATAAAGTAATACATTACATCAGGCTTCAATACATGCAGTAAAGGCTTTGCAAAATAAACCCTTGTGTGTAGATTTGTCAGAATTTATATAATAATAATAATAATAATAATAATAATAATAATAATAATAATAATAATAATAATAATAATAATAATAATTAATACAAACTCTTTTCGTGTTTTTGGGGGAAAAAGGTTATATCACTTGTGTCGTTACACTGTAATAAGGTCTCTGTGCAATAAAGCGTTAGAGAGACGTAAGAAGGTATGTGCCGAGCACTCCTGCAGGTCTGCAGTTTCATGGCTCTCTCTCTGCTCCCTCTAACAAGCTCCAGGCCAGAGCAGGGAGCGAGGACACACTGTGCTTCCTTCACACAAGATCCAGACTGAGCATAAATCAGCAGGCTCCCCTGGTACTTATGGAGCTACTTTATGACTGAGCAGGGTGAGATAGAGACCAGGGAAGGCTTCATAAATTAGCTTCTCTTTCTTTCACTCACCAAGTCTATCCTAGGGGGGAGTTGTCATTATTAGGACAAGAGTGTGCGTGCTGTTAAAAGAGCAACTGTTGAACCAGTTACCTTTCACTATATATTGTTTTTTACGGCCTATATGACTTATTACAGTCAAATGACACTTTCTTGTTGTCCATTGAAAGATTACTCTGTCATCATTACTTCATATATAAAGAAATTAGGCAAAATCTGACATGAATTAAGTATTAATTATGTATTTTTCTATGTGACGTTCTAATGCAGACCAGCAAAGCATTTCATTGAACTGAACAGAGCCAGTCAATGCAACAAACTGCAATATATAAACAAACTGCCTAGTTCATTGACAGATCCTTTTGTCGATAGATTTATATGGAGCTGATTCGCTGTTGAAGTTTATACACATGCATTTACATCAATTATTTAGCTGAAGTCAGCTCATCAGAACAGAGATTAGGCACAGGGTTAGAAATTTGCTTTTCATACATTTTCTTGTATAATTGGTGAACTGCCAAACATGGCTTGTGTAAAAGAAGAGCTGATGACAAAAGCAGAATTGTCAATTGGACAGAGAAGTATGTGTTGATTCTCCGTGAATCAAACTTAGAATAGATGCATCTCATCTGCATCTCATCTGAGCCTGTGGCGCTAGTCAAAGAAGTGATAACGTGAAACACCAATACGAAATAAAAATCAATACAATACACCGTCGACATCATTGTCAGTATAAACAAATGAATTATTTTATCACATCGAGTCTGTTATAAGATGAGTCAGGCCACGGTTGGGTTTCTGTGTATAGAGTATCGTAACTCTGGGTTTAGCTGCTGGTGAGCAGGGTGATGTGAAATGGGAGGAGTGTGAGCCCCCTACTGGCAAACGATTCACACCTCTCTACAATAACATTGGTAAAGATATAAAACAAACAGCACAAATAAAGCTTTTTTGATAGAAAAACTGGGGTTTTGGGGTGGGGGTGTGATCAGGGCAGCAGGCATGTGTAGCTCTCTGTTGCTGGTACAGATCGTATCCGAATTAAGTTGGATTTAACAGAGATGGCCGGCTGCAAAGTGGGGTTTATAATGCTTATTACCACCCTTGGAGCAAATAATGAGCCGTATTACAGACCTGATGGTTTCAGATTAGAGGGATTTAGAGATTGACGACAGACAGACAGACAGAGAGAGAGAGAGAGAGAGAGAGAGAGAGAGAGTTGGAGAGATTGAAATACCTTACTGAGAGATTGAGGGAACGCGAGAAACTGGAGGAACATATTGTGAGATACAGAACAGGAAAAAATGAAGAGAGAGAGAGAGAAATAAAAGACAACACCATATTGTAACCCATTTTATTAGGGCAAGTAATACAACTCCAATTCCAAAAAAGTTGTGACACTGTGTAAAATGTAATTAAATTTAAATATAAACAGAATGCAATGATTTATGATTCTCATAAACTCATACGTTATTCACAATAGAACATAGAAAACATATGAAATGTTTAAACTGAGTAAATGTACCATTTTAAGAAAAAAAAAAGATATTTTTGAATTTGAATGTATGAAAAAATTTGGGACGGGGCAACAAAAGGCTGGAAAAGTAAGTGTTACTAAAAAGAAACAGCTGGAAGTTACTTGGCAACAAGTCAGTAACATGATTGGGTATAAAAAGAGTATCTTAGAGAGGCAGGATCTTTCAGAAGTAAAGATGGGCAGAAGTTCACCAATCTGTGAAAAACTGCGTCTACAATTTGTGGAACAATTTCAGAATAATGTTCCTCAACGTAAAATTGCGAAGACTATGAATCTCTCATAATCTACAGTACATAATATCATCAAAACGATTCTGAGAATCTGGAGAAATCTCTGTGCGCAAGGGACAAGGGGGGAAATCAATACAGCATGCCGGTGATCACCCTCGGGTGGCACTGCATTAAAAACTGTAATGTAATGGAAATCACTGCATGGGCTCCGAAACACCTCCAGAACTCATTGTCTGTGAACACAGTTCACCGTGCCAGCCACAAATGCTGGTTAAAACTATATCATGCAAAGAAGAAGCCATATGTGAACCAGAAACACCACCGTCTTCTCTGGGCCAAAGCTCATTTAAAGTGGACTGCATCTCTGATTTTATGGGGGTGCATTAGTGCCTATGGAATAGGCAGCTTGCACATCTGGAAAGGCACCATCAATGCTGAAGAGAGTTTTATTTGATCCTGTACTTACACTAGAATCCTACTTCTTTGTTTTCTTCATTCGGATACTGCCTCTGACCATGCCCCGCTGATCTCCAGAGAAATTTGTACAAATTCAGACAAGGTGCATGGATGTAACCTGATTTCATTGGATTCAGGTTTCCCTTAACCGATATACTTATTTAACCCTATCAAATTTGATATGTGCTCTTGTCTTTCTTTCGTTTCATTATCTAGACAACTGTGATCCCCTGTAATGTGATCTCATAATATCATTTGCTTGGCAATATCATTAGTTGATTTTTCTGTGAAATATTATTAAGGTAGATGGACTGGCAATCTGAACACAGTTCGCCGTGACAGCCAGAAATGCTGGTGCAAACTCTATCATGCAAAGAAGAAGCCATATGTGAACATGATCTAGAAATGCCGCCATCTTCTCTGGGCCAAAGCTCATTTAAAATGAGGCAAATTGGAAAACTGTTCTGTGGTCAGACGAATCAAAATGAGAAATTATTTTTGGAAACCATGGACGCTGCATCCTCTAAACTAAAGATGACTAAAGAGGAGAGGGACCATCCGGCTTTTTATCAGTGCTCAGTTCAAAAGCCTGCATCTCTAATGGTATGGGGTGCATTAATGGCTATGGAATAGGCAGCTTGCACATCTGGAAAGGCACCATCAATACTGAAAGGTGCATACAGGTTTTATAGCAACACATGCTTCCATCCAGATTCCATCCCATCTTTACTTCTGATAGACTCTGCCTCTCTAAGATACTCTTTTTTTTATATGTAATTATGTTGCAGACCTGTTGCCAATTAACCTAATTAGTTGCCAAATGTTCCTCCACCTGTTTCTTTTTAGTAAGACTTACTTTTCCAGCCTTTTGTTTGCCATGTCGCAACTATTTTCAAACGAGTTGCGGCTATCTTATTTTTTTTTTCTTAAAATGGGAGATTTCCTCAGTTTGAACTTTTGATATGTTTTCTGTGTTCTATTGTGAATAACACATAGGTCTATAAGATTTGTAAATCATTGCATTCTGTTTTTATTTACATTTGTTTACATTTTACACAGCGTCCCAACGTTTTGGAATTGGGGTTTTAGCATGAAGGGAGATAACAAGGAGATAGAGGTTCATGGAAAACAGTAAAGGGAAAAAAAATTTTATCTAAGCAATGTCTGATCACACTCTATATGAAAAACATCTGAACGTGAAGGTGATTTTAAACGCTATGGCCTGAAATTGCTTGTGTAAACATATGTGAATATGTCATGAAATAAAACTGTATGCCTTATATGTGGGGGGTGGGGGGTGAATAAAGATATAAATATATTAAGCATGTGAAATAAGGCACAAATGATTGTGGAAAAAATCATGTGGAATTAAATGAATTATGTAAAAGTCACATCTGTGGTGACATGTTAATTTTGAATCATAAATGAATCATTTGAATCATTTAAAAGAATCATATGGAAAATGTGAAAAGGAATCGTGAAAACAACCCCACAAACACATCTGTTTTCTGTAAACTGATAATCACATGTACTCTCAATCTTAGGAATTTTATGAGTTGACTTCATCATAAAACTCCCATAATCACCAATCAAATGCGTCTCACAAATAAATTATGCAAACATGTCATCCTCTGTCTACTCTCTCATATAACAAACACAAGACCCAGCTATTTAATATCGTTCTTACTCACTGTCTTTTCCTTCACACTTGTATTCAGTTATGAATGGTATCATCTAAAATATTGGTTTATTAAAAGAAAGGTTTATTATTTCCATTCACATTGTGAAATCTTTCTACCTCATTTCTCAATCAGGCATCTGACTGTGAGGTGATTGAGTAGCTTATCCATGCTGGTTTGTAATAAAAGACTGAAATCAAACTTGGGCCAGAGCTGCGATAAGAGACACAGTGAGGTTAATGTACTGGCAAGAAAAATGACCCAGGATAACCTTTCTCTGGTCCTATTCAACTGCGTCAGAGAGAACAATTACAGTACGGCCCATTAGGAGAGCGAAAGCCTGACCTCTTGTCTCATTTATCACAATGTGCCTAGCATGTAAACTTTATATGCTATATGAAGAGGCAGCTGAAACAATTCATATATATATATATATATATATATATATATATATATATATATATATATATATATATATATATATATATATATATATGTTTACTATGCTGTGAAAAAGTGTTTGCCCCCATCCTGACGACTTCTGTGTTTGTGCCTATATCATACTAAATAGTTTAAAAAATCTAAGATTAAAAAACACAACCTGAATTAACACAAAGAAAGGTATCAAATACCAACTGGGCTTGTGTGAAAATGTATTTGCCCTCACAGTTACTAATTCCCCAAATCTATGAAACTGGGGTTTGGGGTTACATAATGGGGTTCCGCTGGACCAGAAGCAACCAGGCCTGATTACTGCAAACCCTGTTTTATCAAATCAACACTTAAACAGAACTTTTCAACAGCATGAAGTTGTTTAAAAGCTCTTACCCAGTAACACACTATGCCAAATTTGAAAGAAATTCCAGAAATTATGAGGAAGAAGATAATTAAAATACATCAGTCTGGGAAGGGTTACAAAGCTATTTCAAAAACTGTGGGACTCCAAAGAACCAAAGAAATGGGAAAACACGGCACAGTAGTGAACCTTCCAAGAAGTGTCTGACCATCCAAAATTTCTCCAAGAGCACAGCAACGACTCATCCAGAAAGTCACAAAAGAGCCAAGGAGAATTGTATTAGCATTGACGGTCAAGCATGGTGGTGGAAGTGTGATGCTATGGGGATGCTTTGCGTGCTTCCTTCTAATTATTTTCTTGTGTTCCAAGTGCTCACCATGTTCACCATGTTCACAAAGTGTGTGTGTGTGTTCGGGGACAATGATGATGTTTTTTTCAAAATGGTGGCACTACTACACCTTAGGTTAGCGGTCAGTGCTAGTGTAGTTTTCGTATTAGGGAGTGTTTTCTTAATAATCTTCCTAGATATCTGAGGTAAATGTTGGCATGTCCAATACGTTTGGCAGACTAATCCAGAGCAACTAACATTTATCACATCTATACTACTGAGGGTTAAGTGCTTTGCTCACACTTCTTATCAGTAGTAAAATGTCTTAACCCCTGAGCTACCACTGCCCACAGAAGAGACCTATACTGCCTTCAGGTATAGTTTCATATTATTGTAGCATCGCTGGAGGTGAATTTATCAAACAAATTTGAAATAAAACTAGAAATTTATTCAATAATACTTATAAATTTTAGGTGTGTGTGTAATGTAAACCAGATCTGAACACACATCTTAGTTGTTCTACTTGATATTTCAAAATATGCCAGCCAGAAGGACTTTTTTGTCTTGTGTTGCATGCCCTTTGGGTCATGTGTTCACCATACCTATGAAATACTTAACCCATTTGTAAAAGCCCATTGCGTGTGAAACAATGTTGATGCTTCTCAGTGTGGTCGATGCTACATGTAATTATAGTATAATTCTATTACTAGTACTTTAGTTCTTTTCTTAGTAATTTGAGTATCTGAGGTAAAGATTGATATTTCCAATACTATTGTCCAATTTGCAGTGCCATTATATGCTAATATTGTTTGAAAAATGTGTTAACTAGCTCAGTGATTAGCCTCTGTAATTAGCTTGCATATGTGCAGGTTACATACTGTACATCCCAGTCCCTATCAACTCTTCTCATGACTTTTACCACTTGATGGATAGGAGTATGGTGTGTTCACCTTCCCATGTTGAAAGCAAATAATTTTGCTCCACTTGAAGTCGGATATTTGAAGATGGATTTGTACAGGAAGTCAATTTGAAGGCTACAGTGCATGAGCAGAGTGAAATAACACCAGAGCAGGAAATGTATAATATTGGCTTATTGCTTTGTGGAGCCGGGAAATTAAGAAGTTAGCTAAATATAATTTATAATAAATTCTGTTTATATAATTCAGTTATAAGTACTGTATGCACTTAATGTTCAAAGTTCCATGACGTTTGTAATTGTGGTCTAATTTTAGTATTAAACTGTCCAACATATACCAACATATCTGAGGTTAATTTGGATATGTCCAATAGTTTTGTATAATTTATATCATTCTGCCAATTACATTGCTTGAAAACCAAGGTCTCTTAACTTGCAAAATCACGACACACTGTTTCTTACTTATACCACAATACTGTTGAATTCCCAATTCTAATTGGTCAGAAGGTGTTCATATACTTTCAGCAATATCAAAAGACAGCTCATAGGTTGTATTAATTTTATTTTAGCAGTTGGAAGGAGTCTCCAGTGTCAGCTCTTTGTTATAATATTCTGGTCTTCAGGTCAGAGGGATAACGTGGCAACATGACAAGACTGGGCTTTTTATTATTTTTATTTTTTTAGAGTTACACGTTCTACAACTTTATATGTAACTATAAATAAATAAAAAATATATATTAATAAAATCTTTAATTAATAAAAGAAAAACCTTAATTGTTGAACCGTAAGCTGTTCAGGTGGTAACTAGCATCAAACTACCCTGTCACTGACAGTTTTGTCATGCTTTATTCTTTCCACAGTTAATCTCATCTGCTCTCTTTCCACACTTAAATCATCTTCTCATCCTTCCTTCCTCTTTCCTCATTTATTTTCCACAATTTCTTCCCATCCCTCTTTCTAATCACCTCCTCTAGCAGATTAAATCACTCTGTTCCACACTGAGAGTGACATTTCCAAACTCCTGCCTCCTTTGATGAGCTTGAGTCATTAAGACCCCCCCGTCCCCCTCACTCTTCTTCCTCCTCCCCTTTCTCTCTCTCCCTCTGCTCCTCTCCCCCTCCTCTCACTCTCTCTCACCCCCCCCCTCTCCCCCTATCTCTCTCTCTCTCTCTCTCTCTCTCTCTCTCTCTCTCTCTCTCCTTACTGGAGTATAATGTTACGACCTTCCCCATTTCTCCATTTCTCTATGTGATTGCAATTAACATCTGCTTGCTGAAATTCTTCTGTTTGTTGCAGGTTTTTGAGAGCAATAAGTTCATTTCTTTCTGTCTCCGTGTTGCAGTTCGCAGTGAATCTCATCTGCTTAGAGAACCCCCCTACTATTTTGTAAGATTTTGAAACATGTCAGACTTGTTTATACCCTCACTGTGCGGGAATATCACACCGAACTCCAGCTCGGGTTGTCATAGAGAGCTGCTTGGCTGATTGTAGGGCTCGACTAGGCTATACAAAGGCAGTTTGATTGTAAGCAAGCTCCGCAATGCTTCTCCGATCCCTCCCGCCCTTGCATTAGCATTGATTGCGTGGAGTCAGTGGCAATAATTGTAAGTGAGGATGGCAGAAACTAGAACAGGGGTGCCTGACGACGCTCTCAAACCCCGGCGCCTTGCAAAACCGTGATTAAATCAAGTGCTCAGTGCAGTGTTTTAGATGAAGTGAACTGCACCTAATATGTAAGCTTGATTTTCTTTCTTTATTTATTTTTTTTGCAAATAGTAGCTACCTGATGTTCGCATAATAACCACCCATGCAGATTATAAGTGTTGTGTAGGTGTTGAGAGAGAAACCACATTCTCAGAATTCATGTTGTTACACAGCATACAGTTTCTTCGAAGCATATCATTATTGAGGAAGCATATGATTATATTCCTCAGTAGCTGTGCTGTTCCAGCGTGCTTGTTTATTTTTATGGGAGGGAGAAAACGAATCAGTTTTTGCCCCCACCTGTTGATTTTGAGTACCCTTGCAAAAAATCGCATACATGATCATGCTTTCAACATGTGAGTAATATGCGAGTGCATTTCGACATGCTGTGAAATTGGACATGAACTCGAGTAAATACACCTGACATGTGAATAGTATGTGATAAATAAAACCACACGTTTAACATAAAAAAACGGTGAAATCATTTCATCGTGTTTCTATAACATCACAAAGGTAAGTCAATGAATCATGGGTAAACGAAGAAAAACGTGTATAAAATGAGTCATGCAAGAAATTTCATCACGTGAAAAATTTATGAATCGTGTCGAAATAAAAATCACCTATGAAAATAAACGAATCGTGTTGAACAACGTTTTGAATAAATGAATCAGGTTACAAAAACATTATATGAACATAAGCGAATCATCGCGAACAAACGAATCAGTCATGTGAATAAAATAAATTGAGGACAATCGCATGAAATGACTGAATCATGTGAGGAAAATCACGTTAAAAAACGAATCGTGTAAAAAAATGTAATTATCTGTGTTCAAAATTGAATTGTGTTAATATAATGGATCATTTGTAAAGCATTACATGCGCAAATGCGTGAATAATGTAAAGAATCACAAGTGATGAAGGAATCAAGTGAAAATAAATTCGGTAAAAGATCAAGTGAAAATAAATAAATAAATAAATAAATCGTGTGAGAAAATTGCACAGGAAAACGTACGAATTGTGAGAAACTCGCATATAATATGATGAAATGTGAACAAAAACGTGCACTCCACACAGAGCACATGTGAGGAATGTGAAACATGCTGTAAGATGTGGTGTTTTTTATTTTTAATTTAAAAAAAAAAAGTGTTGAAGTTTGTATTTGTTTTCTCTAATTGGAGAGTAGAATAACGAAACGTGACAACTATAAATCTGCAGCTCGTGTTTTCACTTATCAATCAGCACGGAAACACTAATTTGAGTTCAGCAGCCTCTCACAGGACCAAATGACAGACGGCAGCAGCAGGACAGCAGGTGTGCCACGAGTGTGGGCGCAATGATCCGATTGGCTGCTTCAAAGAGAGCAATAATCCACTCGGCTGCTTACAGGAAGCAGCTGAACGTCCTTTCCCAGAATGTTTCAGCAGCTCCATTTGCTAGCACCTGCTGGGCTTTTACAAATCTCCACTAATGATTCCTCCATCATAGCCCGAGAGAAGGTCAGTGAAACTCAGGAAAAGTGAGAGAGAGAGAGAGAGAGAGAGAGACAGGACGCATTGAATGATGGATCAGTGTTCAAGCGGTGTCCAGGACAGGCAGGTTCTACGTTAAGCCCTTCTTAACAGGCCCTTTGGCCATTTTCTCCCAGGTGACAGCTGTCATTTTCCTCTCAGCATCATTTAAGACACAAAAAGCAGAACTATACTTCTGCAAGCATTCAGAGAAAAGAGAGAAGAAATGTGTGTGTGCGCTATCATAGGTGTTAGGATTGGGGTGGGGAGAGGAATCTCCAACTCAACTGGAGTAATTAAGGCAGAGATGCCGTTTAATTAAAGTAGGACGTTTGGGTGTCATAAGTACAGAGTGCTATTTATCATGTGGTCCATCAATTAGAGAGAGCAGGGAAAGCCAGCCAGAAAGTCCTCTCACGCGCACCCATTAAGTAATTTAGCCATTCTGTTATAACTGAAGTATTTAATCTGTTCAATTTGAAGTACACTAAGGAAATGGAACTCATAACAGCAGGCAAAGGTGTAGATGTTAGATGTTAGCATTTTGCCGAAATCGCATGTAGAACTCGCCCTAAAATGAAGCAATTACTTCTTATGTACTGTGAAGTCTGAGACTTGCTGTGAATTTTTTCAGCAAGCCTTAGAAATGTATAATGTGAACAATATTTTACCAAACTACATAGTACTGGGTAGTTTACACTACCTTGCGTAAATATTCACCCCAGGTGAACTATTTGCCACTTATGTAATGTTACAACCTGGAATAGAACCAGACTTAATTGGGGTTTGTTGGTTGCAGGTGCTCCCCCCTCCTTGGTAAACAACTGGTAGAACCATCTGTGGCTACAATTACAGCTGAAGGCCTTCTGATATCTGTCTCTTGAGCGAATCAGACGTCTTTTGCTGTGAATTTCTTCAGAAAGCCTTAGAAATGTGTAATAATTAATTAATAATAGTAATATTTGACCAAATTCCATAGAAATGGGTAGTTACAGTACCTTATGTCAATATTCACCCCTCTTGAACTATTTGCCACTTAAGATGAAAGAAAAACTTTATTGATCCCACACTGGGGAAATTCCCTTGTAACAGCAGCTCAATTAATTTGCAGTATAATAAAATACATACATATATGTATATATGTATATATATTATAGGAATTGAAAAAGAGTAGTAGTAATAATAGTAATATGTACACTATGAACGCCTCAATGTTTGTTCAGATGAATAGAAATATGAATATATAAAGATGAGTAACACCTCGTTTATATACAGAGAAGAGATAAATGGATTATTGCACAGTTAACAGTAGAGGTTGAGGAACAAATGTTCAAATTGCAAAATTTTTGTGAACGTGTTGGTTGTTGATGCAAAAACAGCTCGTAGTTGTTCTGTAATGTTACAACCTGGAATAGAAACAGACCTCTAAATGGAGTACTTTGGTTGGATTGAGGTCTAGGCTTTGACTGGGGCATTCTGACAAACTCAGGTTCTTGATTTTGAACCACTCCAGTATAGCTTTGGCCATACATTTGGATGGTGAACCTCACTCCAAGGCACAAGTGTCTAGCAGACTGGAATAAGTTTGCTTCTAGGATGCCTGTATTTGGCTCTCTATCTCCCTGCAGTTGAAGAGTATCCTCTCAACATGATGTTTCCACCCCCATGCTTCATGTAATGCTTTGACAAGGCCAAAACGGTCAGTTTTGGTCTCATCGGACCAGAGAAGCATTTTCCTACATGTTTTCTGAGTCTACACAATGGAATTTTATATGATTCACTACTTAACTTCTATTTATTTTCTCCAAATTTAGCCTGTTATTATTCCTGTATTATCCAGACATTAATATTGGACAACATCTCATGTTTACCACTGAGAACATTCCTTGCACTAAGTGAAATTTAAAATGTAGCTTCTTTCATGTTTGACCATTTCCATTGCAATAATGATGGAACATCAGTGAAACCCAACATACTAAAAGGTTTTTACAGTGCTTTAATGAAACAGGCAGCATTATGCAAATTAGTATTAATTTGCATGTTAGAAAAGCAGGTAATGAGATGGTGCGGAAGGGAAGAGGTGGAGTGAGTAGGCAGAAGAAGAATGCTGATGTATGTCATCGGAGAATACTTGAAAAGAGGATACAGGAAGTAGTGTAGGAGGATGGAGATCCTAATGTTTGACAGAGAGCAAGGGACTGTCTAATCTAATTGTGTGTGTGTGTAGGTCTTGCGTGCAGCTTTCATTACCACAGAACATCTCCAACATCCTTATCCTCATCAATATCACTCTTCTTTTTGTGAAATACATACAGTGGGGAAAAAAAGTATTTGATCCCCTGCTTTCACCCAGTTGTTCTCTGGCGGTCTGATGAGACTAAAATGGAGCTCTTTGGCATCAACTCAACTCACCATGTTTGGACGAGGAGGAATTCTGCCTATGACCCCAAGAACACCATCCCCGCTGTCAAACATAGAGGTGGAAACATTATGCTTTGGGGGTATTTTTCTGCTAAGGGGACAGGACAACTTCACCGCATCAACGGGACGATGGATAGGGCCATGTACTGTCAAATCTTGGGTGAGAACCTCCTTCCCTCAGCCAGGGCATTGAAAATTAAAAGTAATTACTAAGTCATTACCAAGTACTAAGTCATGTTTTGCAGAGGGGGTCAAATACTTATTTCCCTCATTAAAATGAAAATCAATTTATAACATTTTTGACATGCGAGTTTTTCTGGATTTTTTTTGTTGTTATTCTGTCTCTCACTGTTCAAATAAACCTACCATTAAATTTATAGACTGATCATTTCTTTGTTAGTGGGCAAACGTACAAAATCAGCAGGGGATCAAATACTTCTTTCCCTCACTGTAAATAACGGTGAATTCGACACGTGAAGAGTCTGATCATTGGGATAAAATTGTTGTTAAAGCCAGCAACAGCTTTAAGTTAATACAAGGTATCCTGTTGAATTACATTTGAAAGATCTAATTGTTAAAATCTGATAACAATCGTATTATAAATGATCCAAATGTCTTTTTAATGGGGGGGGGGGTATCTCTGGTCGAGCCAGCATCAGATTGACTACTACACTAGGCATGTCTTTAGACAGATGAAAAGGATTAGGAATCAAATACTAAGCAAGATGATGTGTATCTAAAATCCTCCCGTTCATTGTGCTGTGTAAAATGAGTAGCTCGCTTGGAGTGCAGAGGCAGAGAGAAAAGTTTTGAAATTATATTAGTGTGGCGGTAAAAAGAAAATACTTTTTTTTTTTTTTAAATGAAGGATTCTTAGTACTGATCGTTATCCTTCAGTGTTTGTACATTTTAAAATTGCTTCATTCAGCCACTATGAGAGATAGAGACTATTAGAAAAGAATAATGATAATAATAAGGTGTTTTTTTCTTTTAAAAAATAAATGAGTAATATAGCCAAATAATAATAATGCAATACATAATAGCACTGACAGAAAAAATAATAAATAATATAAATAATACAAGTGTTTTTGTTTGTGTGTGAGTGGGGGAAGGGGGTGGACAAATGTTTATTGTTACATTTAAAAAGAAATAATAATAAAAAAGCATGATTTTTCACACTTTCATACATATAAAATTCATACATAGACTGTATGAAGGCTAACACTAGATGATAAATAGCCGTTATTATAAGAACCCCAGACTATAGTTTGTAATCTTTACAATTAATTTTTTGCATTCCAATGGTCACCAGTAGTCGGCGCTACAGGTAACCCTGGTTGTTTTGCAGTACGGGAAATTGAGTCGGTCTCCATGTGAGGCTGTTCTAATGGAGTTCAGGAGACAGAATATCTAGAATGAAACTTCCACTCTTCGGCTCTGTCCATTTAAAAATGTTGCCTTTAAATACCAAGTGTTAAGGGAAGCAAGTTCGGTGCACTCCTCGTCCCATTCTGAAGTCTCGGCCCACTCAGCACATTCAATTAGTCTCTGTTAAGGTGAGCGCTTGTCTAGTGCCTTGGGAACACTGGCATAAATAAGTGTAGCATTTAGGCTTGTTATGTAAATGACCCTAGAATGATGCTAACGCCTACACATGCTGAGCCATCGAGTACCGGCTCCTTAATGAAATCTAAGTGATGTGTGGGAAATGAGGTGGGCAGAGTTGGTTTCAGAATCAACAAACAAGCAAACACTAAGAAAAAAGATTAAATGTCCACTAATATATTTGGTCTCTGTGGTGCTCTTGTGCTTTTATGTTTGTTTGTTTTTTTTTGTTTTTTTGCTATTATATTTTTTCTCTTGTTTTTTTTTTCTCTTTTGCTGCATTGTTTTTTCGTTTGTTTGTTTTGCTGTTGTGTTTTTGTTTGTTTTTGTTCCTGTTTTTGTTTGTTTGTTTGTTTTTCTGTTTTGTGTATATTTGTTTTTGTTAATCTCTTTTTGCTGTTGTGTATTCTTTGTTTTTCGGTCATTTTTTTGTTTGTTTGTTTGTTTTGCTGTTGTATATTATTCTTTGTTTTGCTGTTGTGTATTTTTTTTTGCTGTCATGTTTTTGTTTGTTTGTTTGTTTGTTTTGCTGTTGTGTATTTTTTTTGCTGTCATGTTTTTGTTTGTTTGTTTGTTTGTTTTGCTGTTGTGTATTTTTTGCTGTCATGTTTTAGTTTCTTTGTTTGTTTTGCTGTTGTATATTTTTTGTTTTGCTGTCATGTTTTTGTTTGTTTGTTTTGATGTTGTGTTTTTTTGTTTGTTTTTGTTCATTTGTTTGTTTTGTATTTTTTTATGTTACATTTTTTGTTAGGCTGTTATGTTTTTGGTGTTGCTTTTGTGGTTTGTATGTTATGTTTTTTTGGTTTTTTTTCTGCCTTGTTTTGATTTTGCCGTTGTTTCTTGGTGTCAGGTTTTTTGTCCGTTGCTTCATGGGTATACGTCTGGTACTCAAGATACTTTAAATGTATTAAGAAGAAGAAACATATGGGGAAAGTAATACGTCTAGTGAAACTGAGCATTCTGTTGATGGAGACCTCTGGTGGTGGAGTGTGGAAGTGTGGGTTAGAAAAGATCATATGTGTATGTGTATGTGGTTTAGAAAAGATCAGACCTAGAAATAATACATTAATTATTATGCCTCCTGCTGTTTCAGTGCAAGCAGGAAAAGGGATTTGATGGTAGCTGGGCAAGTTCTTCATTTGGCACACAGTTTAGTTTGAGTCTGTGTGCTTTTGTGTGTGGTTAAATTGTAGGTATTCAACCCCCTGCTGTTTATTTAATTGTCCTTGCTTCAGTGGACTTCTTTGGGTGACACATGGCACATTGTCGTGTCACCGTGGAAATGCAGAAAGTCTCTAAAGACTTTTGGGCATGACTTTGTGTGTCTTTATCACAGAAAAGAAAACCGTGTTGTTTGTGACAATTTTATCTTCAGGTAATTGGTGAGCATCTGCATAGTCTGCAGATTTATTTTTTTTGGTGTGTCTAATTAGTTCACTTCCTATCTTGATTTGAAAGAGAGATAAACTACAGTAACAAGGAAAAGAGAAAAGACAAAGGCTGTCTTGATGACATTTCATCTGCATATTCAGACCGAGTCGATAGCCAAAGACCGGGTTTCTTGATTTCTATGGTGGCAGTACTGAGATTGTACTATGTGAGTCTGAGATTTAATTCGATTTATTAGTCATTTTCAGTTTTTTGTGAACTGCACTAGCTGTCTTATTAACATTTCGTGTGCACAGATGACTCGTTTGTTCTTATTTAGATAAAAGTCTGCTGTGTTAGTCGTTGGGGAAGGTCACGTATTTATGTCTGGAAGTCAGGAAAATACCATTTTGCTTTGCATCTAAGACTAAAGTGACCCGAATCACACACTATTCACTATTTATGGAGAACTAGAGACTAATTTCCAAATCATACCCAAGTTATTAGAGAATACCCATAATGCACTGCTGTTTGGAGTGGAATAATGGTTGATTATGGATCATCATTTTCAGAAATGGGCTGGATTACACATGGTTTTACTAGTTTAGAAAATTGACTTCCTTCCTTCCATTTTCATCTTTTCATCCAATCTTTTTCTGCATCCATCCATTGTCCCCTTCTTCTCTACCTTTGTTCCTTTCCTTAAATGTTTCATTGCTCCATTCCTCACATTTTTCTTTCACTTTTTCTTTACTTCATTCCATTTTTAATTCCTCCCTTGCTTTAATTTTTCCCATTTATTTCCCCTTTATCCCTTCCACATTTTACTTCTTCTAATTTTACCTTCTTCTGTTCCTTTTATTAATGTCTTCCATTTTCCACTTCCTTCATTTTCCCTTCCTCCCTTCCATTTTTTCATCCATCCATTTATCTTTTCTCCCTTCCGCCTTATACACATTCCCTTCTTTCCTCCCTTCCTTTCATTTTCCTTTCCTTTTTTCTTCCCCTTTTCCATTTTCTTTTACTTTCATTTCCCCTCTACTTGTCTTTTCTCAATTGCTTCCATTTTCTCTTTCCGTTTTTCCGTTTCTTTGTTGTTCTGTTCCTCCCTTCCTCTCACTATTTCTTACATTTTCTCTTACCATTTTCCACTTGCTCCATTCCATCAAATTTTCTTCCTCCATTCTTTTCATTTTTTTCTTTCAATGTTTTTCCTCCTCACTTTCCATTTTCCATTACTTTCATTTTTTTTTCCATTTTCCTTGCTCCCTACCATTTCCCCCTCCTCCTTTGTTTTCTCAATTTCTTCCATTTTCTCTTCCACTTCATTTTTTCCTTCCTCCATCCCATTTTCTTTTTCTTTCACCATTTCTTCCATTTTCCCTTACCATTTTCCTCTTACTCCATTCCTTCAAATGTCCTTCCACCTGTCTTTTCATTCTTTCTTTCCATTTTATCCCTTCCTCGCTTTTCTTTTTCCTTCCTCCGTTCCACCTTTTCCTTCTTTCATTTTTTCTCCCTTCCTTTCACTTTTTCTCTCTTCTCTTCCCCACTACATCTCTTCTTTTGTCGTTGTTTTTCTTCATCTGCTTGTTTTGCCAGAAGAAACAGCCTTCTGGCAAACAGGCAATTTAAACAGTCAATTTAGAATATTACTTCATTATTGCTTGAAGTTATAAGAATAGTCACATTAAAAATTTTGTATTAGCTCCACATCATGTCGTGTACAGTGGATAAGACTGACTAGAGTATGAATTTCAGACCGTTTGCTATCCAGTTGCTGTTTCAAATGTCAGCAAGAGATCATATTCCAGCTGTTGATTCCTTCATCCCAGCTGTTTGACAGTATGATAAACTAAACCCACTGCCTCACCATCTTCACTGATGTATGTAAACACACACACACACACACAGGCAGAATGAATTGGGTCATACTTACAGCGAAGGATGCTCTTTCCTTCCGCATTGTAAAGCATGTTTAGAGGAAGAAGGAGAGATCCTGAAGCCATCCCTCTCCCGAAGTAGGCCAGCGATTCCCTTGGGAATGTTCTGGGTCGTTGGTGAAGAGGGGAAGTGACGATGATGGAGCAAAATGCCTTAGCTGGTCAGGAAGTTAACGAGTAGCTTTTGCTTCATTCTCAGCTTCAGTCTGGCTCTTGCATTCACAAAAAAAGTAAAAAAAAAAAGAAGATTGCAAGAAAAATAAAGAGTGCAACGATGTGTATCCATTCTGCTGTCTAGCTTCCTGCATGTGAGTTTGACTTGTCTTTCAACTTATGCCTTATTCCTCAATGGTCTTACACTATGAGAGGGTCTTGGAAGAACCCCCGCCCCCTTCTCCCCCTTTCCCAGACAACTCTATTTTGATGTATTGTATTTGATGTATTTGTAACATCTTTAGGACCATCCAAGAAACGAATCAGTACCTACACTGTTGACTAGTCAGATCTTCATATTGTCATTCCAATCAATAATTATTCATACACCATTTGCTCTTTGGCATTAAAAGAAGGGTCCCAGCATTGAACCATCATAATAACTCTTCACAACCCCGAGACTGAGCTGAAGACTTGTGTGCGTTCTAAAAGGGACGCTTTTTCAGCACATCATTCATCGCACCCATAAAGGCTCGCTAGCCATTTGTAGGATGTAATTTCTTTTAAAGTGACCTATAGCTCTGGCTTCACTTCGGAAAACGAAATTACTGCCAGGCATCCCGCCAACGAGCCAGACTACTCAATAACATTTGACACGAGTATGGATTTATTCCCGCCACTCGCACATTAACCCTGGTCCGCTTCTTTTACTTCAGCCGTCCACCATAGTGGCAGTAAAATCGCTGTGTTAGCCCATGGCTGGTTTACAAGCTGTCTAACCTCTAAAGTTCTGTCTCTGGTACTAAGTAACACAATGGTAAAGACTTCAGTGGTCTATTTCTAAATTCACTTTTTGAGGTTTATTTTAGGGGTGCATTGATAACATTTTTTCCAGACCGAGTCTAAGTGAGCTTTTATTTATTTATTTGTTTTGGAGTGCTTGCAATTGATAATACAGAACTAAATAATTGACGATTTTATTTAGCTCCGTGTATGTTTCCACGGTTTAAATAGTGACCAACACACATGCTCTCTACTAGTCTCCTTCTTTACAGCATTAAATAGTCGATTTTAAATGAACTGCATTAGCTAGCTAAAGACAGTTGAGTTTAAGATCAAAAGATGGATATGAGAAGAAAGTTTAAGCTTTTATTTCCTGGTATTTACATCTAGCTGTGTTAAACAACATAAAAAAATATTTAAAAAATATAAAATATCAAAAATATAATGTTTTGTATGAGACCACCCAATTGTTATGTGAGCAAAGGTATAGGAACAGCTAAGTTTTGAAGTGAATTAAAGTAAATAACACTTGATATTTGGTTTCATATCTCTTGCTTGCAATAACGGAGTCAAGGCTGTGATTCACTGACATCAGCAAATTGTTCAGTTTTTTTCTCCTTTCTTTTGTGTTGCTTTTCCAGGATTTTACCACAGCTTCTTTCGGTTCTTGTTTGTTTCGGGGTGTTTCAGTCTTCAGTGGGTTAAGATCTGGGGATTGGCTTGGCCACGCCCACTTTTTCCTTTCAAAAATCTTATTATAATCTTATTTTTTTCTTGAATTATTACCATTTTATACCTGCTCTCCCTTACCTATCTGCCGTTTCACCCTTAGCACCTCTCATTAGCATCCAGCACTTGTTTCCCTCAGCACGACACGCTAATAGCTTCGGATCAGCTTTGTTAAGTGCGGAGGAAGAAGAACGTTAGAGTAGTTATCTCCCGTCTGATATCTATCAGGAGGGGGAAAACAGAGGGACCGATCTAAGCTCATCAGCAATCAGCATTAATTTTGATGTAGCGGTGTTTGTGCACATTAATCATTTGGGACAGGCCCCCATGCTAGCAGCACAGCATTAATCTGTGTAGCACAAGTGCCTAAATTGATGATGAATCGCTGCATTTTTCAAGTCAGTCCCTATTAGCATGAACATTGATGAGTGATCAGCATGCGCGCAAGCTCTTTTTTTTTGCCCAGTGTCCCCTGCCGTCCCACAGGGATTTGAGGGCATTGCTAATAAAACTGAAGTTGACACACAGCATGAAGTTGTAGAATATATGACATGCTTGTTATGATTAGCAGGAGAATTAACTAAAATTATACAGACAAAATTATTTTAAAACTGCGTGTAAATGGTTGGATGCATCATTAAGAAAAGGGGTTAAATGTGTGTAAAAACAAACACACAGACAAGCAACAAAAAAATAGTAGCATGGGATGTTTAAAGAATGAATGATTTGTGTTTGGTCAGAAGGTTTTGATTCAGTTTCTTTAACAGCAGCTCTGACTGTAGTTCCAGTTGCAAGGTGAATCACATGTTTATATTAACACGATTTTTATAATATGAAATAAAAAAACAAACAAGAACTGTTATTGGTGAGGTTTTCTGTCAGGAAATGTATATTTAGCATTTTTGTGGAAGGAGTCTCCAGTGTCAGCTCTGTAACCATCAGAGGTAAAGCTGGAACATTCAGGATGGAAGGCTTTGTATTTTCTAGGTAGTATAACATCTTATTAACATCAAGAGAGGAAAGGGGGGGGGGGTATACAACCGTATATAGCTGCTAAAGCATAAGTGCTAATGGGAATAAATATGTTTCACATACATTCATCACTAAATGTAGCTAGAAATGAGAATGTTGCTGTGGTATAAGAGAAATAAACACTTCAGGAGGTACCAACATAGGAAAATAATCAAATAGGGTGGGGGTAGGGTGGTGGGGGGTGGTGGTGTAGATTGTTGTTGTATAACACCATGCCCCATTATGCTGATTGGCCGCATACTGCAGACATATTTTAGAAATCTACACCACGGTTAACTCGTACCCCCTACGTGTACTGTACTGTATATGCAGTATAGTCATACAACAGTTAGCTCCGGTCCACTAATTTGATTGGATGAGCGGCGTTTCAAGAGGTATAACCACAACGGGAGGTTTCACTGTTTGGATCACTCTGTTCATTTGTATTCACCACGTACAATTCCAGTTCTAGCACCAGTCCCACTGAAACCATTACTACAATAGCGTTAGCGACATCATTAGCGGATATGGCAAACAGTACATTTTTCATGAATATAACTTGATAATGATAATGAGTCTTTATTGTTCACATATACATTTTCACAGTGAAATTCTTTTCTTCGCATACCCCAGCATACCAGGAAGTTGGGGTCAGGGCACAGGGTCAGCCATGATACAGCGCCCCCTGGAGCAGAGAGGGTTAAGGGCTTAGATAGATAGACAGACAGACAGACAGACAGACAGACAGACAGACAGACAGATAGATAGATAGATAGATAGATAGATAGATAGATAGATAGATAGATAGATAGATAGATAGATAGATAGATAGATAGATAGATAGATAGATAGATAGATAGATACTTTATTGATCCCCAAAATTAAATTCAAGCTTTGGTCAAGGCCCAACAGTGGCAGCTTGGAACTGCTAGGGCTTGAACCCCCGACCTTCTGATCAGTAACTTAGAGTCATACTGAATATCAGCACAGCTGTGATTCCTTCGGGTTGATGAACAAAGAGAAAGAAAGCTGACTCCGTTCTCTAGAAGGGTCTAGATTGAACTACATTGTAGAGATTTAAAGACAATCTCAATCTTTCTCCATTTTAAGAATTATGTATCAATTCATTAGTAATTTCATTACTCTGGATTGTTTTTGTGCTAAAATTACAGAAACGCTCGAAGCAGATAAGACCAGTACTTTTCGCCAAGTTCTACCTTCAACCTGCATGAAATCCTACATAAGCATTTCTTTATCTACCATGTAAAGCACCTTTCTTTTCTTTTTTTTTTCTTTTTTTTGCTATCGTACTACTGAAACATTTGTGCCTCGAATAGTGAAGGAATGGGCAAATGTTTGTCCTAAATCGACAGGCAGTGTATACATCATTAATGAACCTTGCGCATATGCAGTATTGAGAACTATATCCGTGTCAACTCTGGTTTATAACTCTGAGAACTCTGAGAAACCCAAGCTGGTGTATGGAGATGGAGTGTTTGATGGGTTACAAATCTAAACCCAAATGAACGCAGTACATCAGCACACCACACATCATTATATGGGTGAATGGGAAACATTTGGCTTGCCTTATGTATGGGATTCCCTGGACAGTTGGCTGAAGTTATGCATGAACTTGCCTTATTTATTGTGTGTAAGGTCGAGCAGTATCGACAGATTGAAGCAAAGCGTTCCAGTTCACCAGTGCTCTGAGCACATACATACACATACACCCTCACACCCTTTTGATCTGGTCTTGGCTTCATTGCCTTGAATAATAAAAAAAAAACCTTATTTGTTCAGGCAGAGAGAACAAAAAACAAGGCAACAAATGGAATACAGGTTTAATGGGTAACACTTTCTGTGAAGGCTATATGTGTAATGAAGTATGCAGACTTTCACTACCTGTTATAATGCATTCCGAAGACATTATTAACATTGTTATAATTATTTACTGTATAAAAAGCCATTAAAGCAAAAATTATTAATCCGCTTCAAAATGTCTTGCTTTTCTCCCTTAGACAGCTCTCTGGTCTTCTTGTTGGTTTATCCTTTTTTTAACATCAAATGCAGTCTTCACAGGTAAAACGTAATTCTTTAAACAATCAGTTTGACAGGACACACCTGGGCAGCAAGAAACACCTATGAAGGTGCATGCACACATACAGTGATTTTATTGCTGTTAAGTCACAAGTCATTGTACTGTGAAGTCGCAGGTAGGCGTTCCTACTACTGGTTGCCATGGTTGATGCAACTAACATTCCACTTTTGAAAACAAACCAGTATATGTGCTGCTAAAATTAACCATTCTTGTAGGGAGAGCGATTTTATATCAAATTCACCAATGTATATATGCTTCATATCCTACGAGATGAAGCAGTGTGTGCTCTTTGCCATTGCACCCTTTTATCTACGGAAAAAGCGCAAGCGCAAATAAGCTTAGCTTATGGCTTTAGTGCGTTTAAAGCAAAAATAATAATAATAAAACACAAATTTTATTGCAATTGAGCATAATCTCGGTGTAGTTCCTATCTCAGTAAGTGAGCGTCATGACCAGTTTGCCGTCAACTATGTGTTCGATGGTGACCGGGAGCTGAACCACAGCTCTATAGCCATGACCTCTGTGTTTCCTGGATGAAGTGTCCGGCTAGGTGCTGCTCATTCCTGGGTGTCGAAGCAGCAACAAGCCGAACGCTTTACCCAAGGTAAGAGCTACACTGGGATTTTGCTCGATTGAAACAAAAAGTGAGTGTGTTTCATTATTATTTATTATTATTATTATTATTATTATTATTATTATTATTATTATTATTATTATTGTTTTACTTTAAACCCGCTAAGATCCTAAAATTAGCAAAGCTAATCGGCTACTGCCGCAATGGTGGCTGCGGATCACGTGCCTTCTACTGTCTTCAGTAGCATTGGTAGTCACTGCACCAAGTCGCTCCAAATTTGCATAAATATCAACTTTTCTAAACTTTCAATATCGCTGGATACTCCCACATCTAGTCGCCAATGGTTGCTGTCACTCATGTTGCTGGAAGTCGCCAGCTCTCATTGGAGCCAGCTCTTGTGGGGGCAGTGGTGCAGTGGTGGCTTGACTGTTAAGGCTCTGGGTTATTGATCCGAAGATGGGGGTTCAAGCCCCAGTAACAGCCACTGTTGGGACCTTTCTGCTCCAGGGGCACTGTATCATGTCTGACCCAAACTTCCTAACATGTTGCGGTATGCGAAGAAAATAATTTCACTTTGCATATGTATATGTGATCAATAACCATTGAAAATGAATGGTCTCCAGTCGCTTTGTTGCTGTGAGTCGCCGTATGTGTGAATATACCTTCAGTCACATGTTCCAATAGTTTTGATCACTTGAAAAAATTCAAACAAAATGTCCCATGTTCTAAATTGATCAGTTTAATGTATACATGAGGAAATGAAAGCTGAAATTCTGATAAGTAGAATATTTATTTATTTATTTTTTTAAACAGAATTCATTATAAGCACTCTTTAAGTCAGTACTGAAGAAACTCTGCACCAGTGCTTGACTTGTCTGGTAATGGTGTTATAAAATGTTATGAGCCCTACTTCGAACATCATTAAACATGTTTACAATTCATAGTGCATAATCAAGATAGCGTTTAAAAAAAAAATAATTGCAACAATTTCAGTGATATCTTATGGATGCTTTATAGCTATATAACACATGAATCTGTTCATAGTTTTTTTTTTTATATAACTATGGCCTTCTTAGAAAGTGTCACCATAAAAATCGTTTCATTGAACAAGCAAGGGGTATAGAAATGAACATTTTGGTATAAAAATGTTTTTCAGACTTTTTATTGTGATAACCAGTAGAGTGGTTTATTCCTAGTGTTCATAATGATTTGACATAATTGCAAAGGGAACATGACATGGCCATTCACTGAATTAGACTAATAAATCTCTCTCTCTCTCTCTCTCTCTCTCTCTCTCTCTATATATATATATATATATATATATATATATATATATATATATAATTTATACTCTGTATAACTTTGTTGATCATAAAAAGATATTAGTTGTAATACATTCTTCACATAAATAATTACAGACATTACAGTCTATATGGATATTTATAAGGAATTTTAACACAATCTTTCAGAGGCCTTGTAATGTGATTTCCTGTTTTTTGTATCTCCTTACAATGGCACCTGTGAGAGGGCGGGACATATAAGACAGTAAGTCTACAGTCAGTATGGCGCTGCGTAGATGCAGACCGGTCGGCACCTACAGAAAGCACCTACAGTGGGTATGTGACCATCAGAACTGGGCCATGGAGCAGTGGAAGAAAGTCGAATGGTCCGATGAATCACGTTTTCTTTTACATTCCTGGGGAAGAGATGGCACCAGGATGTACTATGGGAAGAAGACTAGCTGGTGGAGGAAGTGTAATGCTCTGGGCGATGTTCTGCTGGGAAACCTTAGGTCCTGGCATTCATGTGGATGTTACTTTGACCTGTACCACCTACTTAAACATTGTCGCAAACCAAGTACACCCCTTTATGGCAACAGTATTCCCTAATTACGGTGGCCTCTTTCAGCAGAATAAGGTGCCCTGCCACACTGCAAAAGTTGTTCAGGAACGGTTTGAGGAACATGACAAAGAGTTCAAGGTGTTGTTTCGGCCTCCAAATTCTCCAGATCTCAATCCGATCAAGTATCTGTGAGATGTTCTGGACAAACAAGTCCGATCCATGGAGGCCCCACCTCACAACTCACAGGACTTAAAGGATCTGCTGTTAAAGTTTTGGTACGAGATACCACAGCACACCATCAGAGGTCTTGTGGAGTCCATGCCTCGATGGGTCAGAGCTGTTTTGCAGGCACAAGTGGAACCTACACAATATTAGGCAGGTGGTTGTAATCTTATGGCTCAACAGTGTATGTATTACTTATTTATATATGCACTATTTAGCCTAAAATTTTTCTTTTTAATATAACGTCTAAGTTTGACATTGAGTAGATTCTGTTGGAGGAAATGATTAAAATTTTTTTTTTTGATTTTTTAAAAGACATTTTTGCAATATTTATGCAGGGAAAGTTATGGGTGTTCAGAATTGGGTTACGTACATGCTTGTTTTTGTTTTCACAAAAAGAGAGTGTTTCTCTATATCGTCTAGACAGCTCATTTATCCACAAACACAACCTTAACAATCTGAAAATTGCCACTCAACTCTGCATACAACCCATACTCTTCTTTATTTTGCGTCATGGGTATATTGTGATGTGTGTGTTTGTGTGTAAGGGGGGGGGGGGGGGGGGGGGGGGGCCCCCCCGGGAAAACAAAAGGGGGGGGGGGGGGGCACAGGCGCACATAATAAGCGCACCAGCCGGCCTGTCCTGTCTCACAGACCTAAAGCGTACACGTTCACTTGGGAATGCAGGAGCACTGTATTTGAAAAAGTTTTTGATGACACTTCTTAGAAGGCAAGCGACAGTGCTAATGAGGGTAAAAACACATGCCTGAGTGATTTAGCCGTTTTCTTTTTCGTTTTTATTTTTTTTTTTTTAAACAAATGCATTAAAATCACTTCACATCTATGTTACACCTGACACTTGTCAACATCAATTATCACCTCCTTCCAGCAGGCAGCTCTCACACAGTGAAGTGGGAGGAAAGCGTAGGGGCTCTTTTAGCATTCTTTAACTTTAGAGTGTATGTGGGTAGTTCAAAACGAATGACTTCTTTGTTGATGACATAATTACGTGGGGGTTGGGAGGGAGGTTGTGCGCGCGCGCAAAAATCTATCTGCTAGTTAGCTAGCCATCCTACGAACGAATGAATGATAAATGGAGGTATGTTCACTGGATAATCGCCCTCATTTATCAATCTTTCAGTAAAGTAGTGTGTAAATGTTTTCGTCAACCGAAGCAAACTAAAAATTCCTTTCACAACTGATTTGCATTTAGAGAACGCCCACAAAGGTGAAAAGAACAGTGAAAAAAGCACCTTCTAAAAGCACCTTCCAATAACGCAGTTCAGCCATTCTAGCGCTTCGGCGACCATGCTGTAGACACGCTTGCGCCTTTTATAAGGCGCCATTAATTTTGTCCTAATTGAATAGCTAGCCATGGATGTGTTTTGTATTGCTCCCTTCCAAATTGTTAATTTGGATATTTCAGAAAATCCATTAAAATTGAAATCAATATTAATCATTTAAATTTACGCAAACTCGGAAACTCTTCGTAGGATATGAGCGTTTCTCCCGAACAAACTAAATTTTCATAAATGTCACATTTCTTGCTCGAATGCTTTTGCAAAAGAAATTATGTAAATCTTGGTTTATATCCATTTCTATAGCTGCACATGCTTGCTTTGCCTTTTGTATTGGCTGAAATTGTGGCATTGCACTATTGCTGGGCGATGCGACGATGCAATATAGATATTGTGATAAATTATGTCACAGTATGCTTTTCTGAGGTATCATGATGTATATTTCTTCTAACGTTTAAAATAATAGTAATTAGAAACTTTGATTAGAAGCAGCAGATTTGATGTTATAAAGTTTTTGCACCCACTGCACTGATGCATGAGTGATGACAAGTGTGCATTTCACCAGGGTTGCCACAGTTTGAGTTTGTAGCAAAGATTACATGTGAAATATTCTATACAATCAGGCAACCCTGATTTTCTACATAATCACAACATCTGCAGTTATGCTTTACACTTCCAGTGTTAAATTTTACCCCAGTGTGCCAAGTGTATGGAGGACAAAAGTCTTGTCTACAGTCAATAATCACTCGTTCACTCTTAACTTTCTTCGATGCATCATTTTTTTGACTTCCACCTGACACTGGAGCTTCCTCTGTCTTAACCCCCAACTGCCATAAGGTACACGTGCAAGATGCGTCTGGTGTGCCTGTCCACATGAAGAGTGTCTCTTTTTTTTTCTTTTTTTTTTTTACTTTCAGACACTATCAGAGTCACGTTTGAATGTGCACACACTCTGAAGTCTCCTTTTGTAGAGTTCACACTTCAGCCCTGCATTTTTCACATGCACCAGCCTTGTTTTAGATGTCCTGAGAGCAAGGTGAAATTTGGTAAAGCTTCAAAATACTAAGAAGAATTCCCTTTAGTCTGAGCGGGTTCTTTCGTCAGGGATTTCTCCATGCCAGTACTTCCCACCTGACCCAATCTGGCAACCTGAGACAAGTGGCTCCGGAATCGCACAGTCACCTTGGCAGTGTCCTTGGCTTGTATTCCCATTTAGGGGTGGGGGGTGGGGGTGGGGGGGCATGCGTGGTAAGTTTCTGCATAACCCTCATACGTTCCACCATCTGCTGTTGTTTTCCTATTCATTCAATCCTCCTTTCAGCAATGCAGAGGAACTATTTCAACCCTTCGGTAAATATTCACATCATTTGACTGCCAAGTAACTCTCACACTGCATTTCTCTCACTGTCTCTCTCTCTGTCACACACACACACACACCGAGAGTGAGGAATCGGCTCAGCATGCATCATCACTGAATGAAATTAACCTATGCATGTGTGTACATTATAGGACACTATTCGTTGTTTTTTGTTTTGTTTTGTTTGTTTGTTTTTTCCACAAGTAATTCCAAAACAGTATTCGACTAGTTGTCTTTTCAACAGTGAACGCATGACAATAAAGAAGCTGCCTTGTAATTCACAACCATACACTTTGTATAATTAAATTTTCAGTTTCAATACATTTTAGTCTATGAGGATAATAACAAAAACAGACAATGAGGGCATTAAATGTGCTACAAAAACATAAATCAGTGTATCGTAGGGTGACCTGATGGACATGTCATAACTGAAATAGTTGATTCTGGAACTGAGAGTGTGCAGCATGGAAGCTCATGTCCATCAAAAGAGGCATTCTTATAAGCTGCGTAACCATCCTTGCTTGAAAATGTTACGACACAGGACTCAAGACAGGAAGTAAGCGCAGGAGTGACGTCTTTATTTAGACTTAAGCTAAAGACTTGCAACAGAAACCCTGTCCCTCAACTCGGGATGAGACATGAAGCATAAAACTTATAACAGAACTGTGCCTAGAAACACTAGCTTAACTCAGGTAACTATGGCAAGACATAAACACTCTTAACTATGACAAGGCATAAACCCTCTTAACTATGACAAAGCATAAACCCTCTTAACTATGACAAAGCATAAACACTCTTAACTATGGCAAGACATAAACACTCTTAACTATGACAAAGCATAAACACTCTTAACTATGACAAAGCATAAACCCTCTTAACTATGACAAAGCATAAACCCTCTTAACTATGACAAAGCATAAACCCTCTTAACTATGACAAAGCATAAACACTCTTAACTATGACAAAGCATAAACACTCTTAACTATGGCAAGACATAAACACTCTTAACTATGACAAAGGCATTAAACACTTTAGTAAACATCATAACTATGACAGCTAAACCCTCTGTATAATGACAAAGCAAAACCCTCTTAACTATGAAGAAGGCATAAACCCTCTTAACTATGACAAAGCATAAACACTCTTAACTATGGCAAGACATAAACACTCTTAACTATGGCAAGACATAAACACTCTTAACTATGACAAGGCATAAACCCTCTTAACTATGACAAAGCATAAACCCTCTTAACTATGACAAAGCATAAACACTCTTAACTATGACAAAGCATAAACCCTCTTAACTATGACAAAGCATAAACCCTCTTAACTATGACAAAGCATAAACCCTCTTAACTATGACAAAGCATAAACACTCTTAACTATGGCAAGACATAAACACTCTTAACTATGGCAAGACATAAACACTCTTAACTATGACAAGGCATAAACCCTCTTAACTATGACAAAGCATAAACCCTCTTAACTATGACAAAGCATAAACACTCTTAACTATGGCAAGACATAAACACTCTTAACTATGACAAGACATAAACCCTCTTAACTATGGCAAGGCATAAACACTCTTAACTATGAAATGGCATAAATACACTTAACAAGGCATCGCATCAACACTCCTAACTATGACAAGTCATAAACACTCTCAACTAGGCATAGCATAAACACACTTAACTATGACAAGGCATAAACACTCTCAACTAGGCATAGCATAAACACACTTAACTCTGGCATGGCATAAGCACTCTTAACAAGGCCTAAGCTAAGGAACAGGAAAATAGACAGAGCATGGCAACATCACAACCTGGCACCATTATTCATTCCGTCTTCTTCTCTGTTCATCCTTTCTCCATTACTCCTTTCACTAATTTACTTTAATACCGTGCGATGTGAGCAGCAACGCGAGGGGTTTAAATAACCAGTCAACATTCTCTTAATTGCCGATAGCTGGCAACACTTGACACAGTTTTAGCATCCATGCGTACATCAAGCATGTGCATGTGCGTGCTCTGAAGCTGCTCGTGCATGTTGTCGCCACAGCGCCATCTGCCAGCGAGATCGTGACAGAATACAGGATGCTGCATTTACTGACATAAATGACTCCATTTCCCAGAACGCACCGCGGCCTACAAACATTCCCACCCCAGACTACACATGCACCTTATCGTGTTCACAGTCATTAGATTTCTGATCATGCATACCTGTTCCCAATAATACAGTACTCACACCAAGAACTCATTGTGAAGTATATGTTCAGTTTGTTAGCTGATGCTACCAAGCCTTTTAATGACTTTTATAGTTTGATCCTGAATTTGTTTCGTGGTTTTCATGCTCTGCCTTTGTGTAGTGTATCCTGTTTGTTGATCGACTGACCGAACCCTGATTTTGACCCTGATCTTGTCTTTTGTTTCATATTCGACTGCCTGCCTCTGATTAAAAAACGCTTAACTGCAATTATGTCCGCCTCAGCTTTATATTATATGATATAACTAATATTAAGTCAATTAAATGTTTTTTTTTGGGGCAAATTATGTAATAATACAAGGATATGTCTTTTTAATATTGCCTCATTAAAGAGCACTACATAATGATAGTTATAATATTACAATGCATTTTCTCCATTGCAGTCATCCTGTTTGATATTAAGTCTAGTGTTTAAGGCTTTTAAAATGCAGGCCTAGCAAATAAATAAATCAAAGACGTGCAGTGAGGACTCGGTGATGAATTAAAAGCTCTTCCACAATCCCAAACAAACACACAAACAAATGAGCTGGAAATCTCACTGGTGCTTTGTGTCGCTTGGTGACATGAGTGACCATGATATTTGGACCAATCGCAGAGCGCAGGCGGTCTCAAAACAAAAGATTTGTTGCGAGCCTATGCACAGCACTTTGTACAAACTTTAGTCGCGTTCTTTTTGAAAAGATGTTTCGAGATCTCAAGTTTAAACTGTATTGTGCTTTTTAGTCTTCTGGCTTAGTGCTTTTATCATTACTGGGCCATTTGCTTTTGACAAAGAATTTGCGCTGGGGGAAATCCTTCCTTCCTCCCACTTTCTTTTACTTTCCTTTCAAAACACATCAAAACAAATGGAAAAAAAGGCACACTGGCATTCCGCAATAATTAGGGAATATTCCTGGTTTCTACCACATGCTATTGAGGCATAGAAAGGTATACATTAATAAAAATGGGTGCGTCTCAATCAGCTCTCTAATTTAGTAGTCAGAGCACTGATCAGGCCATTCTAAAATCCCATAATGCACCGCAAATCAATGTTCACTATGTTCCCTTACTGGAAAGTCTCTCAAAAAGCTCGAAAAAATGGTGGATGAACTCTCAGCCAACTTTGATTACGAATGTAAGAAGCTTGTTATCATTGTTGCATTTGTGATTTTTAACCTTATTTGATGTTTTAGCTACGGTTTGTTAGAGTCTAACAACTTTTAGGTGATGATTTTTTTTTTACAAATCCACTAGCCTACGAGCCTGCTTCACAGAAATGCGTGATTAAGCTAAGAATTTTATAAGACGTATAATGTCAGAAAGATATTCGGCCGTGTCTGTTGTTGATGAATGCCAGTGGTGACATTTTATGCGCAAGTACATGGACATGTCATCAGAGTCCCGATGTGTAGAGAGCCACGATCCTCACCAGTACTCAAACACGTGTACACCATGTACTGATTCACCACCTAGAGGGCAACTTTAGGGAGCTGATTGAGACACACCCGATAATAATAATAATAATAATAATAATAATAATAATAATAATAATAATAATAATAGTTATTTTTATTATTATTATTATTATTAGTAGTAGTAGTAGTAGTAGTAGTATTAGTATTAGTATTATATTGTTAGTATTATTGCTACCATAATAATAATAATAATAATAATAATAATACAAATTATTATTATTATTATTATTATTATTATTATTATAAAAAGTTTTTAAGACACACAGGCATTGCACAGTAATAAAGGTGCATAGTAGTGAGTCATAGTTGTGCTTTTGCAAAATGCAGTTAATTGTTTTAAAAAACAACAACAACAAAAAATACAGGCTAAGTGTTGGTTAGTGCCACATGCCAGTGATGCGTAGTTGCTGTGGTGCTGCTGCTTATTAAATCTGCTCCGTGACTTTCAGAGTCATCAAGAAAGCCATAATGAAGCTCATTCTTCAGCCGTAGATGCTCATAACTGACGGAGAACGAGAGGCAAGAGTCAGAATGATAGAGTGAACAGAGAGAGCTGGCAAGAAGAAGATGTTTACAAAGTGTGTTATTGGAAAGAACAGAGGATTGGCGAGGTAATGGCGATGGGGGAAGAAAGCATGAGATTGACAGGAAGAGAGAAGGAACAAAAAAGAAAAAAGCCTCTCACAGCACTTTGCTCTCTTACAGCAGCTGCACCTGCTTCTATCACACTGTCTGTCAACAACACGAGCACAGAGCAGCAATCCGCAGACAGGAAGTGAGTGTGTGTGTGTGTGTGTGTGTGTGTGTAACCATGTGTGCAGATTGCTGATCTGAGGCTGTAAAAAGCCAGGTGTTGACTCGCCTCTCCCATCTTTCTCACTGCTGCCATTCCATTCTCAGTGAAGGATGGAGCACATATAGCATAGAGAAAAATATTAATAACACAAACACAAGCCGTGCGTTTCTGTCTTCCTGTCAATTTCAGACATATAGTCCAGAGTCATGGTTTTCCTCAAGAAGGCTTCTCTTTCTCGGCATGGACTTGCTCTTGTATTCGCAACAACACAGATAATAAATAAATAAATCCCAATCTTGATGTATACGGTTTATATTCTGATTCGCCAGAAAGTGCTGATTCATTTATTATAACTGCATTTTTAATACGGTACAGTTTTTATACTAACAACTTATACAGGCACTTGGATAAGATAAACAAAGTGTATAATTTTTAGAAGGCATCTCCAGTGCTAGTGCTTTCTAACACTCAGAGGGAAAGCTAAGTTTTCCAGCACAGAGAAGTCTTCAGGAGAACTTTGTGAAGCGTTAGGGTTTCTTGGTAACATAACAAGCTGCACTGTACATTTGATTAATTTAAAGAGAGACAACGTAGACAGAGGGTGCATGTTCGCCTTACACCTCCAGGGTCCGGGGTTTGATTCCCGCCGGGGCCATGTGTGTGCGGAGTTTGCATGTTCTCCCCGTGCTGCAAGGGTTTCCTCCAGGTACTCTGGTTTCCTCCCCCAGTCCAAAGACATGCATGGTAGGTTGATTGGTAGGTTGGTAAAGTGTCCGTAGTGTATGAATGGGTGTGTGAGTGTGTATGTGATTGTGCCCTGCGATGGACTGGCACCCTGTCCAGGGTGTACCCCGCCTTGTGCCCCATGCTTCCTGGGATAGGCTCCAGGTTCCCCGCGACCCTGAAGAAAGAATAAGCCATGAAGATGGATGGATGGATGGACAACGTAGACAGAGTGGTGAGGGAGTGACTGTTAACACTTTGTCTACACAAACACACTGCTTAAACATTAAATGGAACTATAATTAATGATACGAAAAAGACAACGTGTTCGTTAATGAACAACAAAATTAGTTAGTGTCGAATCGCAGTGGTGTAAAAATGAGGAATAAAATGCATCAGGATGTGCTGTTATTGGAAACGAATCAGCTTCACCGTAGTAAGAGTGACTCCGCACTCCACTGGGCTGCATCATGCCATCCTGTTGTTGATTATTTCCCAATATCTGCATGTATTGTCATGTCAGATTTTTTCTTTTACTCCCAATGTTCAAATAGTGTACATTTTAAGACTGTTATTTCATCCTCTGCACTTCAGCTGCTGAGAGACAGGCAAGTCCATGCGTTTCTAATGCAAGCTGATGCCTTGCTGTCTTCTGCCCATGGCTGGTTATTTATGAGCTTGGCTGGCTGCTTGGAGGTCAGGGAAATGGCTTCTCTCAGCTGTAATTATGTGGCGATTGCTGATGTGCAAGAGGCACTCAACACTCACGGTTCAGATTTACGGCTGTAGTTGCGTAACGGATTGCAGCCAGCCACTCTAGACTTCAAGGCCTAACCATGGTGAGGAGAAAAACAGGCTTTTGTATGTCTGAAATAGTGGCTAGTCTTTTGGCATTCTCAAGGTCGTTGGTTCAGGATGTTCTTTATTGGGACTCCTTGCCTCCGGTAGCTATGTTTATTAAGTGAACTGTACATGTGAAGAAGATTCCATCTAGCACTAGCTGTCTTTGATGATCCACTAATCACTAGTAGTTTAAGAATGACTTCTTTGAACAATTGATATCTATCCTGAAGAAGGCTGTGCAGCCGAAACACGATGATCTACAGTTTTAATTGTTTTAATTATTTATCCCAGTTAATTAAAGGCGTTTTACTGCACCACGTGAGTGCCTTGGAGTATTTCGTCTTTATAAAGTGGTGTGATATTTTTAAAAATCATTGTTATAATCCTTAGCAATTGAGAAAACAATAGCAGACATGGGCTTGGTGGTTAGCACATTTGCTTTGCACCTGTGCTAGGGCGGCTGTGGCTGGCTGGTATTGCGGGTTGTCCACCAATCGGAGGGTTGGCGGTTCGGTTCCCGGCCCAGGTGACTCCACATGCCGAAGTGTCCTTGGGCAAGACACTGAACCCCAAGTTGCTCCCGATGGCAAGCTAGCGCCTTGCATGGCAGCTCTGCTACCATTGGTGTGTGTGAATGGGTGAATGAGACAAAGTGTAAAGCGCTATATAAGTGCACATTTACCATTTACCTGTGGGGTTGGGGGTTCAAATCCGCCTGCAGGTGGAGCTAGCATATTTCCTCTGGATTCTCCGGTTTCCTCCCTCAGTCAAACATATGCATTGTAGGTTGATTGGCATTTTTAAATGGTCGTTATTGTGTGAATGTGTGTGACCCTGTGTAGGATAAGCAGTATGGAAGATGGATGGATGGATAACAGGCATGAGACAGAAAGAATGAGACATAAAGATTAATTAGAATGAATGTGACTTCACAAAGAGATGATAGAACAGCAGAGTAAAAATAGATGATGCCACAGTCATCTGTTTCCGAGTGTCCAAGAAAGCAAAATTTGCCATACTGTCTGATTGCATACTTTCTCTCTCCACTGTCAGTCACAATTACATTAGACAATTGTGGGCACCTGTGAGCTCATGTACGCACTTTCCTCTTCGTTTCTGTGCCGCAGCATGAGCTGCAATTAGAAAAGATGGTGAAACTAGCTTCACGTGTCGTGGATAGATCATGTGTTTACCTTCATCCTCCCCTGGTTGTGTTGCTGTTGTATGATGGGGAGATCTGGGTGCTGGGGGGAATTGGCAAGTGAACAAAAAGGTGTGAAATGGTGTGTGTGTGTGGGGGGAGGGTAAGCACTTTGTGACTGGTGACTATTCTCATCCACATTGCGTATATTCTCAATTTTCTGCCAAAGTTTTGTGTTCATTTTAAGCCAGTTTACTTCAGTCTAGTGCCAATTATTTTTTTCCATTTCCTTACACAGCACAATTTCCCCATTCCAGCTGGATGAAGTTTAAACATAAAGCCGTGATGGACACCTGATTGTTATGAAGCTACCTAGACACATCATTATCGAGCATAATGAGCCCTAAGAGCGGATCCTCTTCTGTAGCCAATCTTGCTTAATAGGCTTGCCGTAAGCCTTCCCCCCACCCCACCCCCCACGGACCTCTTTAGAATACATCCAAGGGGAAATGTGTCTTTAATTGAGACCAAGAGTGCCTACTATTCCCATTAGAGAGGCTCACAGCACTTTATTAGGTAGTTACCAGTGTAATTAAAGCCACAACTGGGACTAATTCAGTCTCCTTATTCACATTTTGAGCCATTTCATATCTAAGGGACGCAAATACAGCAGTGCGACATGGCTTAGATATTCAGAAGCCGGAAATGTTGAGGAGTAAATAAATACATACATATCCATCTAACAGAACTGGGACTTTAGTCCCCTTTCTGACTATAGCCGAAAAGGAAAACATAATAATAATAATAATAATAATAATAATAATAAGTAGAAGAAGAAGAAGAAGAAGAAGAAGAAGAAGAAGAGGAATACTTATTTTATTTGTTTATCTATTTATTGACTTGCCTATCTATTTATTTATTTATTTTAACATTTGTGAGTATATGAGGGATACCCCAACAGCCTCATCTGTCATTCAATTCCTATGTCATAGACTTCTCTCTTTCTCAAGTCGTATCTTTTTTTTCCCCATTTAAAGAGAAGACCCATCTGTCTCTGATCATTAGCATACTATATTTTCATGCTGTCAGTATCTGAAGGCTTGAGTCCAGCAGATTTTAATGATTCTCTATACTCTTACATGCCTGTATTACCTGATTAGTTTGAGTTCCAGGACTGTAATTGATGAACTCTCCTTTAGAGTGCATTCCAGTAAATCCACCCAGCAGCAGCAGAATACATTTTCAGTCTGTCAGTTGACATTTGTCATTCTGGCCCCAAACCTCTCATGTGGGCGGGGCTCAATAGCGATTTGCTCTCATTGGCTAGTGAGATTTGGATTGACAGCTCCCTGACCTGGAAGTAGGTCGGGGCACGGAGCACTGTCGTCGTCCTCCTCCTCAGTTGCACACTTGAGCTGTTGATCCAAATCTCACTAGCCAATGAGAGTAAATCGCTGTTTAACCCCACCCACATGAGAGGTTTGTGCCAGAATGGCGAATTATGTGAACAATGTTGTTTGTGTTGTTGCTGCTTCTGCACAGGTCATAAACAATGGTAAACAATATACCGTATTTCTCTGTCCAGGGATTAATAAAAAAAAATTTAAATCTTTTCTTATCTAATCTACCTAACCGCTTTCTCAGCACCCCATAGTGGTTGAGAAATGCACCGTTATTTTTGATTATAGGTAAAAAGTTTAGGTATAGCTGCACAATTTGAGTTTTCTCAAGGTTGCCGTAGTCATCATTCAGCCTTGATTTCATCAGACTTGGTGCAGGATGTGAATTGGACAATGTTTGGGTTTGGATTCTGATGCCTCTGAGCCTTTCTTTGCCATATTCACTCAGTTTAAATCTTTTAAATCGTATCACAGAATGCATACCGAAACATCTCAATACTCTGGTTAAAAGTAAGTTACATTACGTCATTCCGCTGTTCAGTTACACGATAGCATAACTGTGAGACGCACCAAATCTCGCTCTGAAAATCTGGATTGTATCCTTAATACTCACCTTATACCCAATGTTATGCATTTCCAAAGGGGTTTTTTTTTGCTAGCAGATAATATGAAGCAAGAAAGGGTATCATAAATATTGAAAACCAGCATAGTATTACTGTTTATATATGAGAATTTCCAGCTCTGTGAATACAGCAGAGGGCACAGCTCTTATTCCCAATGGATATTTTTCTTCCCTTATTATTCCCACGTTTAGGTTAATTGCTCAGTCTTTAGAGTGCTGCTGTCCTGCTTTTGGGTTAGCTTAAGGCCTGGTTATTTTGTTCCTTTGATGAAATGTTTCGTTTGAAATTGAACATAAATCGCTACACTTGGTATTAATTCAACACTTTATTTATTAATTACATTTTTTTAGGTGGGATATTCAATGGGCCCCAAGATTTGGACTTATTAAAAATGATTGTATTCTTTTTTATGGACATGTTTGTCTATATTTCACTTCCCTGCATTACCCACAATGCAGTTTGACTATTTGCTGATAGTGGCGCCAATGTAATTTAGCCCTTGTTTCATTTCTACCTAAAGTGTTTCGGCGGTGCTTTAGAGCTTTAGTTTGTCAAGCTGTCTCGTCTTGTCATCTGTGCATTCTGTTTTGACTTCCATGTGAACATCGCCATCATTTTCATCAGGCTCATCATCTCATGGATCGTCTTAAAGCAACATTGCTGTTGGCAGTGGTAACTCAGTGGTTAAGAAATTGGACTACTGATCAGATAATCAAGCCCTTAACCCTTAATCCTCAACTGCGCAGATGTATAAGTGAGATAAAATTTAAGTTGCCTGTCTAAGGGCATCTCCAAATGGCGTAAATGTAAATATAAAAAAAATCTAGAATTTCCACCAACACCGCCACCACTTTTGCATTGGATTTCTTATTAATACAACTTTGAATGTCTTTGGAAAATATAAGAAAAGAAACTTTTTCTCGACCAAAACTTGACCTTTAGTCCTTATGTTTGAGATGACCCCCCCAATAAACACCAATGTAACTGTTCAAGCAATGTCTCCTTATGACATCAGCATGTCACATGACTGCTAACTTATCACCAGAACAGCACCAACCAAATATCATATAATATTACAAAAGGGAGCTTCCTTTAAGTTGAACTGAAATGGCTCAGAGATTAAATGTGAAAATAATAAGTATGTTTTGCAGTGTGTGGAGGAGGTAAACATCATCACTGATGATGATGATGATGATGATGATGATGATGATGAATTTCACAGACTCTATATCTTTTCCTCCTTGCCTTTCGCTTCAGTTCCTGACCTTAGTCATATATTAAAAGTTTTATAGCTTAACTGATAACACATTATCAGAGAAAAGAACGAAGTTAAACAAAGGATCCTCGTTTAGTCGAGCCTGTTTGCAGTCTCTGCAAGCACAGCAAATTCTGCAATGGCATGCTCATTTACAAAGACCGAGATCTCCAATTCTCTCCATTGAAGCTTGTAGATGAGAAAAAATGACTGTGACATTAGCTATTGATTTCACATTAATGGATTGGTCCCCTTTTCAGCCAGACACATTGATTTCTATTACAAACACATCACACCAAAGTGCCTCAATACACACTATACTGACACAGGCCTGTCTTTTCATACGTATACTGTAGGTAGCATTTCAACATACGACCACGTTTGATTTGAGCGTACCTCATAATCATTGAGTTTTAGTCTGATGGAGACAGAGCAGTCAGAGATCTAGTGGACTCACTGTCGAAAACAGACCGGAAGTGGTCAGATTCACACGATAAAATGTTAGAAAAATGTTATTTACTGCATTAGTTAACATTGACAAGCTAAAAATGTTAGCATTGATACATGGTAAATAATGTTAACAAGTAAAAATGTAGATGAACAGATATTGATATTGATATTTATTTAAATGTTATTGAAATGACCCTGCATTCAATGTTTATTTAATCCATGACTAAAAATAAGTTCAAATAAGTTAAGTTACAGCATGTTGATAACTTTTGGATCAATTTTGAATTTCACCAACAAACAACGTACCAGTCATTGCAGGTTCAGTTTTGCTCACTGATTATATTGGCATTGGTTAATGCAGGTGTTGATTTATTGAATGAATTATTACTACTTCTACAATTATTACTACTACTACTATTTCTTCTGCAAATTTCTGAAATTGAGCAGTGGTTTGCTGGAAAATCAATGCACATCTGTCCAATACAGCCATTTTCACCTGACCGGTAAACACACATACCTTAATAATCCATCCATCCATCTTCTACCGCTTACTCCTTTTTAGGGTTGCGGGGAACCTGGAGCCTATCCCAGGGAGAATCGGGCACAAGGCCCTGGATAGATTTCCAGTCCATCTACCTTAATAATATTTCACAGAAAAATCAACTAATGATATTCCCAAACAAATGATATTATGAGATCACATTACAGGGGATCACAGTTGTCTAGATAATGAAACGAAAGCAAGACAAAAGCACATATCAAATTTGATAGGATTAAATAAGTATATCGGTTAAGGGAAACCTGAATCCAATGAAATCAGGTTACATCCATGCACCTTGTCTGAATTTGTACAAATTTCTCTGGAGATCAGCGGGGCATGGTCAGAGGCAGTATGCGAATGAAGAAAACAAAGAAGTAGGATTCTAGTGTAAGTACAGGATCAAATAAAACTCTCTTCAGCATTGATGGTGCCTTTCCAGATGTGCAAGCTGCCTATTCCATTGGCACTAATGCACCTGCATAAAATCAGAGATGCAGGCTTTTGAACTGAGTGCTGATAAAAATCCGAACGGTCCCTCTCCTCTTTAGTCCTCTTTAGTTTAGAGGATGCGGCGTCCATGGTTTCCAAAAATCTTCATTCGTCTGACCACAGAACAGTTTTCCAATTTGCCTCAGTCCACTTTAAATGAGCTTTGGCCCAGAGAAGACGGTGTTTCTGGTTCACATATGGCTTCTTCTTTGCATGATATAGTTTTAACCAGCATTTGTGGCTGGCACGGTGAACTGTGTTCACAGGCAATGAGTTCTGGAGGTGTTTCTGAGCCCATGCAGTGATTTCCATTACATTACTGTTTTTAATGCAGTGCCGATTGAGGGCCCGAAGATCACAGGCATGCAGTATTGATTTCCCCCCTTGTCCCTTGCACACAGATTTCTCCAGATTCTCTGAATCGTTTTGATGATATTATGTACTGTAGATGGTGAGAGATTCATAGTCTTTGCAATTTTCGTTGAAAAACGTTATTCTGAAATTGTTCCACAAATTGTAAACACAGTTTTTCACAGATTGGTGAACTTCTGCCCATCTTTACTTCTGAAAGATTCCGCCTAAGATATCTTTTAATCTATTATATCTATTGCCAAGTAACTTCCAGCTGTTTCTTTTTAGCAACACTTACTTTTGTTGCCTCGTCCGAACTTTTTTCAGACATGTTACAGCCATCAAATTAAAAATTACCTTTTTTTTTTCTTAAAATGGTACATTTACTCAGTTGAAACCTTTTATATGTTTTCTATGTTGTTTTGTGAATGACATATGGGTTTATGACATATGCATTTATTTACATTTTATTAATATCTAACACAGCATCCCAACTTTTTTGGAAATGGGGTTGTATATGAAAGAATTGATATGATGTGAATCTCCTGTATGCCAGCCCTGCAGGTGGATTTCTTTTGAAAAAGCAGGTGTGATATATCTTCTAGTTCATCACTCCTGCTGAGAGCCACTGATGCATCATAGGTTGTAATTTTACAGACTGCTGAATAGATGCATTTTCACAGCCGTAGGGGAGTGTCACAGCAAGGGGTTAATGCCACCAAACTGGCATCCCACCTCCCTTGTTCAGTGCCGTGTCTCTATTATAGACACTCCATTATACTACGCCAATGTTGGACTAATGCTTTTGCTTGCTGGAATGCTACCTGGAGGGGAAAGCCATGCTGGGCCAGGAGGCTCAGGAGACATTTTTTCTCTTACTCAGTTGCATCACTACCAGGTACAGGGAAAAAAAAAAATCTATACATTTATTTTCAAAATGCTTCGTTTTTATGACCTGGATAATATTACACCTACCATTCAAATAATGAGTTTGAATCCATAAAAAATGCATGCATCTTCAAACATGGTACTTCATTTTCTGCTAGCCTGGACTAGTTTAACGTGGAGAAAGTTTTTATTTATTTATTTATTTATTTTGTGGCAGATATTTGGCCAGAAGGTGTTGATAAATTTTCTACAACAGCGCGGCTCAGACAGTATACCCAGATGTAACTTTATATCAATGCACCTGTTCTAATAAGTTTTAGATGCTATAGTAACAACTTATACAAGTTATTTAGTTTATTAGAGGAGTTTATTTAGCATTCTTTAGAAGGAGTCTCCAGTATCGGAACTGGAGTGTAACTGTCAGGGGTAGTTTTTTTATTTATTTATTTTTTTTATTCGCTACAAGAGTGGAGACAAAAAAAGAGACTTAGGGACTGAGGGGACAACTGGTTAGAGCTGTTACAATGTCAGCGATAACAGGAACTTCTCATGGGTATTCCATAGCGTTAAAAGTAACTATAAAAGGACAAAAAATGTGATGCATCGTTCTTTAATGAAGAGAAAATGGTTAGCTTTGGCAAATTGCTGGGGTATAAAAAGGAGAAAAGACTTCGGGATGTGGGTTTATAACACACAGAACTGTTTTTTCAGGCAAGTTTTCATGTTCCTATAGTAATAATAATACATTATTCTAAATGTTGAAATATTTTAGGGAAGTTTATATGCTCCAAAAAATTGCTCCAAAAAAATTGTATTTAACCCTGATATTGTGCAAACAAATGTGTTTAGAATGCTTAACATAGTACTACTTTCAGAGCAGTAAGCCAAGTCAATATCAAAAGCCTTCTACTAAGAGATGCAGTGGTATGTGTGTGTTCATATATCTGTTCATCTCTCTCTAACCGGCATCAGATCACACCCAGCTTTCCTAAGCTGAAGGCCGGAGACTTCTTACAGTACAGTAGGCACAATTTATTCACCACTAACACGAACACACACTCATCCACGCACACATACACACTGTTAAAGACTGAACGCATCTGCACGCTCGTTCCATCATGGCTTGTACCTGTAGAGTCAGTTTCCTTCCAGTTGTAATGAATCCTCTGTACGTGGCAATGATTATGCCTGAGGTTTAATACACTTCTAAACCAGGAAACGAAAGAGAAAATGAAAAGTCGCTCAGCGTCAGGTTAAATGATAGAGCGAGGGAGTGAGATAAAGTGAATACATTGCTCGGAGATTAATATTTTCACATGCTCATGCAATTACTGGTCTCTTTGAAAGCGAATCAGTGCACTTGCAGTCCCTGTCGGTAGATCTTATCCACCCTGCCGGATCACCCAACACACACATGCACACACAGATTTCAATTCCAGAAGTCCTCCAAAGGGGACTGCTGCACCGTGACTCTCTATTTCTACAGCAACGCCAGTGTCAGTCACGCATATCCTATTGAGATTGCTCAATCCCACTGTTACACACGTCCAACTGCATTGAGTATGGTGAGCGGTGAGTTGCCGCTACTTTCTCAGATCATTCCTGCAGTCTACAATCATTAGGCGGTGCGTAGAGTCAGACTGACTCGAACGCAGGGGTAGTTAAGGCTGTAAACAGGGAGCTGGATGATGTAGAGGAGTAGACAGTGAAGAAGCTGAGATTGCACAAGAGATACTGGTGTCTGGTCTGTGTGTTTTGTAATATTTACATATTCAAAGGACAAATGTTTCAATGCAGTTTAGGCATGATGCTGTAAAGCAGCAAATCCAAACCTCTGGCTTGAATGATTCTGCAAATCAGTGCTTGTGATCCAACCTCTCATTAAAAGTGTATGAAGACATTAAGAAGAAACAAAGCTTGCAGAGAATGTTTGTGCCTCTCGAGAGTGTATGTAACTAGCAAAGGTGGCTTGATGTGTAGATCTGCCAATGAAGCTAGGACAAATCTTAGCACATAAATAAAATAAATGGTAAATGCTCTGCACTTATATAGTGATTTTATCCAAAGCGCTTTACACTGGTTCTCATTCACCCACACACACCAATGGTAGCAGAGCTGCCATGCAAGGCGCTAACTTGCCATCGGGAGCAACTTGGGGTTCAGTGTCCTGCCCAAGGACAATTTGGCATGTGGAGTCACATGGGCCAGGGATTGAACCGCCAAACCTACAATTAGTGGATAACGCGCTCTACCAGCTGAGCCACAGTCCATATCGCAGTAGTCACCAACCCTGTTCCTGCAGGTTTCATCTCCAACCAAAAACTAACACACCTCTTTTAATTGATCAGTAACTTTTTTAAGGTAACGATTAGATGGTCTGGTGGGCATGACTATGGTTGGAACTAAAGTCTTGAGAAAGATAGATCTCCAAGAGCAGGGTGGTGACCTCTGCTGTTGTTTTTTGCAAAAATACTATATTTGTTTGTTTTTATTATTTTCAAATTTGATCTTTTTGACTTTTTTTGAAATGTGTATTAAAAAAAAAAAACATTTTTTTTAGCTTGTATTTTTGAAACCAGCTGAGCAGCAGGGTTTGTGTGTGTGTGTGTGTGTGTGTGTGTGTTCACTCACTCACTTTTCATCCAATGAGTGACACACTGGAGCATAGTGGGATGGATTCTTTCCTGCAGGGCGGCCAGTATGCTACAGCAAGAAACAAAAAAGTTGGCTGTTAATATTGTTTACATTTCAAATTCAGATCACACAAGATATGAGGAAATACTAAAATCAATAAAATATTAAGTGTATATGAGGGATCTACATGTGGAAAGAATGTCCCATTTGACATTTGTCTAGCTAACGATTCTGTTTAACATATTTTTGAAGTGTGTGTGTGTGTGTGTGTGTGTGTGTGTATACAGTTTATAATTATATATACAGGTGCTGGTCATAAAATTAGAATATCATCAAAAAGTTGATTTATTTCAGTAATTCCATTCAAAAAGTGAAACTAGACTGATATATTTCAAGTGTTCATTCCTTTTAACTTTGATGATTATAACTGACAACTAATGAAAACCCGAAAATCAGTATCTCAAAAAATTTGAATATTACTTAAGACCAATACAAAAAAAGGATTTTTAGAAATGTTGGCCAACTGAAAAGTATGAACATTAAAAATACGAGCATGTATAGCACTCAATACTTAGTTGGGGCTCCTTTTGCCTGAATTACTGCAGCAATGCGGCGTGGCATGGAGTCGATCAGTCTGTGGCACTGCTCAGGGGTTATGACAGCCCAGGTTGCTCTGATCGTGGCCTTCAGCTTTTCTGCATTGTTGGGTCTGGCGTATCGCATCTTCCTCTTCACAATACCCCATAGATTTTCTATAGGGCTAAGGTCAGGCGAGTTTGTTGGCCAATTAAGAACAGGGATACCATGGTCCTTAAACCAGGTACTGGTAGCTTTGGCACTGTGTGCAGGTGCCAAGTCCTGTTGGAAAATGAAATCTGCATCTCCATAAAGTTGGTCAGCAGCAGGAAGCATGAAGTGCTCTAAATCTTTCTGGTAGACGGCTGCATTGACCTTGGACCTCAGAAAACACAGTGGACCAACACCAGCAGATGACATGGCATCCCAAACCATCACTGACTGTGGATTCTGTGCCTCTCCTCTCTTCCTCCAGACCCTGGGACCTTGATTTCCAAAGGAAATGCAAAATTTACCTTCATCAGAGAATATAAGTTTGGATCACTCAGCAGCAGTCCAGTCCTTTTTGTCTTTAGACGCTTCTGACGCTGTGTCTTGTTCAAGAGTGGGTTGACACAAGGAATGCGACAGCTGAAATCCATGTCTTGCATACGTCTGTGCGTGGTGATTCTTGAAGCACTGACTCCAGCTGCAGTCCATTCTTTCTGAATCCCCACCACATTTTTGAATGGGTTTTGTTTCACAATCCTCTCCAGGGTGCGATTATCCCTATTGCTTGTATACTTTTTTCTACCACATCTTTTCCTTCCCTTTGCCTCTCTATTTATGTGTTTGGACACAGAGCTCTGTGAACAGCCAGCCTCTTTAGCAATGACCTTTTGTGTCTTGCCCTCCTTGTGCAAGGTGTCAATGGTCGTCTTTTGTACAGCTGTCAAGTCAGCAGTCTTCCCCATGATTGTGTAGCCTGCAGAACTAGACTGAGAGAATATTTAAAGGCCTTTGTGAGTTAATTAGCTGATTAGAGTGTGGCACCAGGTGTCTTCAATATTGAACCTTTTCACAATATTCTAATTTTCTAATCATCAAAATTAAAAGGAATGAACACTTGAAATATATCAGTCTGTGTGTAATGAATTATTACATTATACCAGTTTCACTTTTTGAATGGAATTACTGAAATAAATAAACTTTTTGATGATATTCTAATTTTATGACCAGAACCTGTATATATATAATTAGTATATATATATATATATATATAATTAGTATATATATATATATATATATATATATATATATATATATATATATATATATATATATATATATTATCTCACAAAAATGTGAGTACACCCCTCACATTTTTGTAAATATTTGATGATATCTTTTCATGTGACAACACTGAAGAAATGACGCTTTGCTACAATGTAAAGTAGTGAGTGTACAGCTTGTGTAACAGTGTCAATTTGCTGTCCCCTCAAAATAACTCCGCACACAGCCATTAATGTCTAAACCGCTGGCAACAAAAGTGAGTACACCCCTAAGTGAAAATGTCCAAATTTTGCCCAATTAGCCATTTTCCATCCCCAATGTCATGTGACTTGTTAGTGTTACAACGTCTCAGGTGTTAATGGGGAGCAGGTGTGTTAAAGTTGGTGTCTTCGCTCTCACACTCCCTCATACTGGTCACTGAAAGTTCAACATGGCACCTCATGACAAAGAACTCTCTGAGGATCTGAAGAAAGAAATGCTGCTCTACATAAAGATGGCCTAGGCTATAAGAAGATTGCCAAGACTCTGACACTAAACTAAACAAGACCATACAGCGGTTTAACAGGATAGGATCCACTCAGAACAGGCCTCGCCATGGTTGACCAAAGAAGTTGAGTGCACATGCTCAGCTTCATATCCAGAGGTTGTCTTTGGAAAATAGAGGCATGAGTGCTACCAGCATTGCTGCAGAGGTTGAAGGGGGGGGGGGGGTCAGCCTGTCAGTGCTCAGACCATATGCCGCATACTGCATCAAATTGGTCTGCATGGCTGTCATCCCAGAAGGAAGCCTCTTCTAAACATGATGCAAAAGAAAGCCTGCAAACAGTTTGCTGAAGAAAAGCAGAGTAAGGACATGGACAGCTTCTGTGGTCTGATGAGACCAAGATAAATAAGATAAGATAAGTGAAAATGCTGCGTATATTAGTTTTTAGTTACAAAAATATGTGGTATTAGTGTGCTTACGTTTGATGTCCGTGACATTTGCTACAATATGATGCTGTGAGGTGTGTGTGTATATATATATATGAGAGAAAAAAGATATACATGAAATATTGATATGTGGAGCGCAGCATGTGAGGGAACTTCAGTGTGTTACTGTGACACAGAGCGAGTGTTGGGCCTTGTCTCTTGCTTTCTGCTCACAAGCAACACAAACAGGAGGCCACCTCCTAAACATTCTCAGTGAGAATCCTCAGTGGTGAGAATCCACAGGTTTTCTCTTCACACAGACACCTCGCCTGCTGCTTCTCAAACCACCTCACCCTTCCTCTTCCTCCTCTTCCTCTTCCTTGTCCCAACCACCTATACTTATTTTATTATTAATATTATTGTTTTTTTTTTTTTCCTCTGTCTCAATATTTTTTAAGTCAGTTCCTTTCAAAGACCATTGCTGTTAATAAATCACCCCTGGTGAGGCTTTATGAAGTGAGTTTCCATCTCATTACTTAACAGCATGCTGAGAAGGAAAACAAAGAATACCAATTCAGAGAAAAAAATAAACAACGAATAATGTTGACCAAAAGCAAATATGTCAGTCACCAAACATAAAATAAATAAATCACAAAAATAAATCATTAGACACATATTTAGAACATAGCATAATGAATGCCATATTTATATTTTGTAACAAATAAAACAGCTTTGCTTAGAATAACAAACAATGTTTTTTATCTCCCAGTCACAGTTGTGTGAGTAGAAAAGCTGTGATTGTACTTGACCGAGATAATCAGTCAAGAAATAAATTAACTAATTGATTAATTGATTAAATAAGCATTTATTTATATATATATATATATATATATATATATATATATATATATATATATATATATATATATATATATATATATATATATAATTTATTTATTTATTTTTACAGTTTTTTTTAACTGTGTGCTTTAAAAACACACATGGCTGTCAGTTAGTAGTGAGTGATGTAAAAAAAAAAAAAACAATAATAAATAATTATAATAATTTAATCAATTAAAGAAATAAAGATGTACTTATTAAAAATATAGCTTAAATAATAAAATATGCAGCCCTGTTTACAAAGACACATGTCTGTCAATCAGTAGTTGTCAATAAGTGCACTCTAAATAACACTGGGTTAAAAACAACCAAGCCCAACGGCTGGGTAAATATAGGACAGACCATATTTTGAGCTAAACTTAACCCATCAAGTTAACTCAACCCAAAGGACAGTTGGCTTAATTTTATTTCATAAATGGGTTCAAATATTCAGGGTAATTTTTATCCTTTGAAAATGTCAAATCTACCACACTAAACACAAATATGTCAACATGGTATCTCCTTTACTTATGCACAACACGGTGTTCAGAAATGTATTGCTAGAGCTGCTAAAGTGGTGTTTATATATAGACTTTGAAGTAAACAACTCAAATAAGTCCTGAATTTAAGACGAAAACGTCAGATACTCACAAAAATGTGAGTAACCAACTTACGATCCAGTGGGCGTTACAAACAAGATAGCGGTCCGTTTAATGTCATGTAAACTGGACTGTTATCGCACATGTTAGCAGAAATGGTTTCATGGATAAATATATTGATACGAACCTTGTTTCTCCAAATAAATAAAACGGTCTGTCCGTGTCAAAACCGCTCCCTCCACCTCAGGTGAATTCAGACAGAACATGCTGAGTTGATTTGACAAGGAGCTGGGCTGAGGCATCGTGGTGGGTGAGGGGTGCATTGATTCATCTGTCAGTGAAAATGACCCAGTTACTAACCCCACAGTTGGTTTACACGAAACTAACCAAAAACTACCCAAGACTGAGAAAATAACCCAATTAAATGACCCCAAAGGCTCAACCCAGAGTTTGGGTAGAAAAAATAACCTAACAATAACAAAAAAAAACGTTCATTCCCGACTCCACATGGTTGCAGCAATAAATAAATAAATAAAACTATGATGAAAAGCTTAATACATAAATATGTGTAATACATATTTGAAGTTTATTTGTACACTGCACTTGTTGGTAAATTGCTGTGGTATGTAAGCGGAGTAAAACTTTGAGACGCGTGAACCGTTCAGAACCTGGGCGACATGTCTATTGCTGTTTTGCTTATCCCTTTCGAATAAACGTCATCAGCAATTTATCAGTACGAATTCGATTTACTGAATCCTTAACCCCGTGCGTCGGCCCGGCATGCCCAAATATGGTTTCGCATTTGTCTTTAGGATATGACCATTGTGCCCACTCACGGGTGAAATTGAAAAGCATTCTTAGCTATTAAACAAATAGCACCATACCATTACATTCAGCCTCCTGTTAGTATTTCAAAAATGGCTTCCCTGCACAGAGGGTCCGCTGATTCACCGAGCCACAGGATGAAAACGCTGGCTCCCCGACTTGCTGATGCATGCGTTATATTCGATTAATATTCCATCGTTGGTGTACTTACACTGGTCCGAGCATGAGGTTCAATTACATGTTCCATTTGAGACCATTAGCAAATACATTACACTGCAAGCTACGTTAGCAGCAGTTATAAATGTTATGCGGACAATACTTATTGAAGTCTATGGAACAACTTAAACAAATTATGGCCATGTAGATGTTTCGTGGTCTGGAGGTGCACTATCGTGGCCGAGATGATATTTCCCAGTGAAATGACTTCCTTATTAAATAAACAAACCTTTATTTAGTGTATGTAGTGAAACAAGCAATAGCATGAGGAAAGCTGTTTACTCTAGAAACGTATTTAACAAATAAAGACGTGTAATTATCGATATGGTGAAGATTTCTGCAAAGATACAGTATTTTTGTCTAACATTAAAGGGTGGAGTCTCGAGTGCCAGCGATTTGTCACAGTAAGTTTTCCGTCACAGGAAAGTCTTCAGAACAGAGGACTTTGAGCTTTCCGGCTTCTCGGTAATGTGACAATATGCATGTTTTTGTTGTTTGTATGTTTGTTTGTTTAGTTGATTGGTTGGTTAATTTCTGTGGTATAAGATGATGACAACACTTCAGGACATACAGTAATAGAAATTTAATCAACATCGAGTGGTAACAGTGCGGTAATCCGCGTCGTGTCTGGCCACATCACACCATGTTGTTTTTGTTCCTTATTTTCCTACAACAGCTCACCCCTAAGTGTTGATTTTCTACATGCATAACATTTTTATAAACAGTTATGACAGGTTTATGATGTCATAAGAGTACGCCATGTATTGTCTTAGGTCCTGAAGTACAAAGAGATTCGGTTGTTGTGACATTTTGGCATAAGTAACCGTGACAAAACCTTATGTCAAGAGACATCTATGTCCGTTGACTCAGCTGGGTGAATACATGTTTATTAAGTGTTTGTGTAGGTAGTCATAGTCTGATGAGGAGGTCTGATGTCAACCTGACACCAAAATTGATATAAGCTGTCACTATGACAAGCAGTGTCTGTTGGATGAAGCACATATAACTGTTTATATAGCCTTGGTAGTTGATGTGAAGGGCTTATGTAAAAAGTATGACTGTGTAAACACCAACCAGTGTTACCATGAAATGCACAGAGTGTTTGTTTGTTGGCCCAAAATGGCTTTGTTTGAAGGACATAAGCTAGTCCAATTGAAATCAAAATAGGTTTGTGGCTTTTAGTGTGAACATGTTAGCCTCAAGGTTACCTATAAGCCAGTGTGCTGCAAAACAATGCATTTAGATGACATATGGACCTTGGTCTAACGTCTCATCCAAAAGACGGTGCTGTTTTTACTGTCACCGTCACTATACTGGGGCATTAGACCCTACACAGACCACAGAATGAGCACCCCCTGCTGGCCTCACTAATACCACTTCCAGCAGCAAACTTAGTTTTCCCCAGGAGGTCTCCCACCCAGGTATTGGCCAGACTCAACCCTGTTTAGCTTCAACCTTGATGACATCATTCTGCACATCAGATTTTCTCTCCAATCAAATGCTGTCTAGAATCAGAACTGTCCCGCCCCCAACAGTTGTAGGTTTCCTGGCTGTGAGGTAAGCTAAGTGCTATTGGCTATTTAAAAAGGCAGAGGAACCACGTGATTTGTCCCACACTGACTTCCTGTTTCAGTGGAAATTACACCAACACATAGAATAATCGGAACCATTTCAAGGCACTCCACAGGGACGTTAACAGTCGGTGTTGTCCTGAAAATAAAATAAAATATTAGTTAAAAAAAAAAAGATTACAATTACATCTGTAGCTCACCTTATTACCTCTTTCATTCAGCTGATTAAGCCGTAATTTCAAGGTCATGTTTTTCTTTTTGCTCAATAATTTTTGAACATGCACATCAATAACCAGTGAGTTCTCTCTTTGCACACTCGAGCATGTCAGTTTCACAAAGGTAAGGGTCGACATTGATAGCTACAAAATTGTCTCCATTACTCATACCATCAAGATCGATGTACTATTTCGTAAAGCAAGAGACGTAATAACCTTGGTGCAGTGTAGATCATTTTGGATTAGGTGCATGGCTTTAGCAGCTGAGTGTTTAATTGGTGAAAAGTAGAACGAATTAGCAAAACTGAGCATTCTATGATCTCCTCCTCTGGGAGGTTTAAAGATGATTGACACCCCTGTGCATTGGTGTACTGTAGCCAATAGTGTAAAGAAGCATCTTGTATTAATCACTGGCGGCATTGGTGTCTCTGTGGGTTAGATTACAGTACTTGTTTGTGTATCTGGAAGATTTCTTTTAGCATCATGCTCCTTGACTGGACCGTACAATGCTATGTATTAGACACCGGTCTCATTAATATTCGAGCCATGACACTAAATGTAGAGTCATCCTGAAAGACACCAGGAGCCAAGATCCCTTATAAAAGCAGCTCAGCTTTTCCGACCCACTGCAGCAGGGGTTTTACGACTCACCAGCTGAAGAGAAGGTCAGCCTTGGGCCAAAAGTACATCACTTTGCACTCATTATAGAGCTTTGTGTCTCTTCTGATCGTCTTCTTAGTGTTGAGTTACCCTTATGGAAGAGGCAGATCTATACGTCCTTATTGGGTTCTCCATTCCTTCATTAGTTCTTTTGTTTTTATCAGTCAGAGCGATCACAGACACACGGTCTGCGTTGATCTAGAGATTTCTACCCCAACAATAATCATAACAGCAATCTGTTATTGTACTTTCCTAGACTAAATCGAAGAAGCAAAGTACTTGATGTGAGAAAGAATTTAGTTGTTTACACCATAATTAATAATTATTGAGGTCTCGATTGTGATTGGTCAGAATGTGTGTATTACAGTGTATTTGAATGTGTGGAGTTAAATATATGACATATCTTTCAAATAAAATATAATACTCAAGTATGAATTTATATATACACACCGATCAATCATAACATTAAAACTACACAACTAATATCGTGTAGGTTCCCCTTTTGCCTTCAAAACAGCTCTGGCTCATCGAGGCATGGACTACACAAGATCTCTGAAGGTGTGCTGTGGTATCTGGCACCAGGATGTTAGCAGCAGATCCTTTAAGTCCTGTAAGTTGCTAGATGGGGTCTTCATGAATTGGACTTATTTGTCCAGCATATCCCACATATGCTCATTTGGATTGAGGTCTGGGGAATTTGGAGGCCAATTACTTTGAACTCTCAATCACTTTGTCCTTCAAACCATTTTTGGACAATTTTTGCAGTGTGGCAAGGTACATAATCCTGCTGAAAGAGGCCACTGCCATTAAGGAATACCGTTGCCATGTACTGGTGTTCTTGGTCTGCAACAATGTTTAGGTAGGTGGTACGTGTCAAACTAATATCCACATAAATGCCAGGACCCAAGGTGTCTCAGCAGAACATTGTCCCAGAGCACACTGCCTCCATCACCTTGCCTTCTTCCCATAATGCATTCTGTTGCCATCTCTTCCCTGGGTAAGTGACATGCACACACACAACTGGCCATCCACATTATGTAAAACAAAACGTGATTCATCAGACCACGCACTTTCTTCCATTGCTCCATGGTCCAGTTCTGATGCTCATGTGCCCATTGTAGGTGCTTTTGGCGTTGGACACAGGTCAACATGGGCAATATGATTGGTCTGCAATTATGCAGCATCTTACACACCAAACTACGATACACTGTGTGTTCTGACACCTTTCTATCATAGCCAGCATCAGTTTGTGCCACAATAGCTGTTCTGTAGGATCGGACCAGACGGGATTAGCCTTTGCTCCTCATGCGCATCGATGAGCTTTATGTGCCCATGACCGTGTTGCCGGTTCACCAGTTGTCCTTCCTTGGACCACTTTTGGTAGGTACTAACACTCCATTCCAGAAACACCCCACAAGACCTGTTGTTTTGGAGATGCATCGCAATTTGGCCCTTGTCAATGTCGTTATGCCTGCCCATTCTTCCTGCTTCAAACACCTCACCCACCCCTTGACAGGTGCCACTGTACTGAAGTAATTAATGTTCACTTCATCTGCCAGTAACCTTAAAGCAAAAGATCTAATCTCTTCCTTCTCTATCCACCATTCTGGATTATTCTGGGTTCATTTTACTCAGCAACTGATATCGTGAGGCTTTCACGAAGTGTTGGGTCTCCTGAATAACCATCATCTCTCGTGTTTTTTCCCCCCAAGTTTTTAAGTGGTCCATAATCATGTCCACTTCACTACTGCAATTTCTCTAAGTGCTATACATGCTTACAATGCAGTTCAAAGATCAAACTTAATCAGCAGTGTAATTATGGTAGCTTCTCTGTCACGTATCTGTTCTGTTTTTAGCTGATGTCCGATGTCTTCCATTCTCTGGAACAACGCGTACAAAACAGCATGATTTTTAAACCATAGCTTAAAAGACTGTATCCTATTAAGACCATGCAAGTCTTAGGACCTCTTATTCAGTTTACTTTTATCCTTGCTAGTGAAGAGCCCTTAAAATATGAATCATTATGGAGTAATATTAAATTTTAAATATTAAACAGGGCCACCATATTTCGATAAGTCACATATTAATGGGAATTCAGAAAAAACTGCCAAAAATAAAGCATGAAAGGAAGACAGGCGACCTTTGAGTGGATGTGAATGTGCACCAGCAAATAAATAGTCCTTAATATAAGTAAAAGCGTCTTGTTAATTCCTCAGCTTTGATGAGAGAGAAAAAAGTACAGACTGAACAAAAAAGAAAGTGCGTGTTGTACAGCGTTGTTGAATTCTCGAGTCTGATTGGTCTGAAGGTTTTGCTTAATTTTCTATAATAGCAGCTTGTTGTGTCTAGACTAACGGCTAATTCCCAGGGACTTGAATGGCAGCTGCGCCACATAATTTAAGGCTAAGAATAAACAGATTTCAAACATGTGTTCTTATTTAATAAAGGTGGATGTAGAATAGTTTTCTGTGAGGAGATGATTGTTTAACATTTATGGAAGGAGTCTCGGAGCAGAGCAGTTTTCCGTCACAGGAAAGTCACCTGGATGGAGGTATATACACATGTTGTTATATGAAACTATACTGGAGATGTTACTATAAACAGATAAATAAAGTACATGTCATTATTTAATTCATAAACAGTAAAGGAATAAAACACTTGGCATTTAAGGAAGGAGTCTTCAGTGTTAGCACATTGTAACAATCTGATCAATTTACTATGGAAAGATTTGCGGTTTCTCAGTCACATGACATGCTGCATTTCTGTGTTAAGAGAGAGTGATGCAACAACTGCGTATAGGTGCTAAGTGATAACATGGACTAACGTGTTTTGTGCAACTGTAACTGAATAGATAATATTACATGTCGTTCCTTAATTAAAAATAAATAAAACATTGTCTGTGGTGTAAGAGGAATAAACACTTTAGGATATGGTGTTATAGGACAATAATCATATCACATTGTCCTGCTTTAATACTTATACAGTATATTTAAGCAAAGAAAAAGGTATCTTAACAAGTGAAAATATCTTGAATATAGACCAATTTGTCCAATATTTCTTGTTTTTGCAGATCGTTTTGCTTCTTGATAGAATTAAATGCGTAACATTTAATACAATTATCTTCCGGTATTAACAAGGAAGTATTTCAAGCTTGAAATTGGTACAGCATGTCTAAAAATAGGCTCAGTACTAGTTACATATTTGTTTTGATTATTATTATTCGCTTATAATAGGAAACTTTGACTAAATACAAGCTTGTTTCACATTCTAAGCAGTGTTAAATCTTAGACGCCTTTAATTATCAGGATAGTTCGGATGTGTTTTCTCAATAGACTCACAATTCTAGTGGCGCTTGCTCCGCTTACTTCAAGATGAAAAATGTCAAGAAGGACACGGACATTAGGCCAACTCTCTGTTGTGTCTGAGAACAAACCAAGATTCAGTAATGCTGTTTGTGAAGACATTAAAGTTGAATGCGTTTTCATGAGTCGAGCAGCGTTTTGCGGTGCATTAGTGTAAATAATTCAGGAAGAACTGAAGACATACATAAATTACTGTCACCTCTCTACATTCTGCTGTGCTGAACCATAAACTTGGCAGTGCGATTAGGAAGACTTCCTGTCCACTAAATCGCCCTGCAATCGCTAAACTAAATGGGCAAAGTGGTGCATTTTCGTAGCACTTTCCACCACCGTGCTGTGCTCTTCCTGGTCGCCTAAATTGCCAAGTTAATTATTCGCCTATTTTGCAGCAGCTTCGTGGGTTTGTGAGGCCTGACAGGTCTGAGAGGTGCGGTATGTGGCAGACAGCCCGCACCGAGAGAATGCTGATAATAACGGACATTAACTACAGCGAAGTGAATTCATCTTTTTTAAAGCACTTTAAACTGGATAGTTTTATGGATACGGACATTCATCATTTAGAGAATGGTGCATTTTATATAGCTGGGTGAAAGATACTGAATGCTGATGAATGCTGGATTCTGATTGGACAGAGAGAAAGGCACGATAAGAGGGTTTCTGTCCGTCCAAACATGTTACACAAATTGGTTTATATTTATTATAGTATTGCAGCCGTGTTTAATAATGTCTGAGACAGAAATCATTTCAAACTAACAAGCTGAACGGACTCTGTGAATTCTGGCTCAATAAGCAAATTAGCCTCATTTTGACATTGTGACCCTGACCAGGCATTTACTAAGGATCAGGAAATATTCATGATAACGAGCGTGGCCATTATTTTACCTTCATGTCTCACAGCGTGCTCATGAAAGCAATCTCTTTTAAACCGCATTATATGTTCAATCCAAATATAGTATTTATATACGTTTTCATTGCTGGTACATGAGTAAGAGCTCCTCCTTGTGGAAAACCTGAAGCCTGATAAAGCGAGCGAGTGAGCATCAGCCCCATGATGTGCTTCAAGTCTCAAATGTAGAGAGGCTCAACGGTGGTTTGTGGACAGATGGAAAAGTGAAAAGAGACTGAAAGGTCACAGCTGTAAGCTGTAATCTCCCACTGTCTTATTAAAACTGTAGAGAATAACAAGCATCGCATGTGCAAATGAGGGACCACTGAAACACTCTTCTCTTGCTCCTGCTGCCTTTCTCAGTCACATTTCTTTAAGTTCAGTTACTGTATTTGTTGATTAGCAGCCAGGGTTCTGGATTAATAGTGAGACTAGAGGCTTATTTTCAAAGGGGCCGACGAACGAATGACTAAATAAATAAAGCGTATGTATGAGTTAAATGTAGCACCTCATATAAAATAAATCAAATGAAATAAAATAACACGCATCTCAAATAGAAGTAACTGTGCATTCAAGTCCTCCTGGGTTGGAAAGTTGTAATTACGATGTCAGGTGCGTTTTTCGTCGCTTTGGTGACTCAGATGGCTGTGTATATTCGCTTAATTAATTACAAAAAAAAGTACAGCAAGGTCTTCTAGAAAACGAAGAGCAAAGAATGTGCATTAGGTGTGTTTTGCTGTTTTCTGATTTTAATCAATTTATGAAGCCTCTGGAAAGTTTCCCGTTACATATTATATTGGAATTGTACAATGCTATTGTATTTTATTCAGGCAGTTAGCTTGTTTTATTGTAAGTAAAATAGCCTGACTAAAACATGTCACTGCTATGTACCCATCAGTAGTGTGGTTTATATTGATGAGAAATCAGCTTCTGAGATGAGTAAACATTCAATTTCAACAAATTTACCGTCAACCACAGACGTCGCATCCATTGATTCCGCCATGTTTTATTACCGACACACCCCCAACTCGGAACTCTGGGCTCAAAGAAGTTTTCCCACTCGCAATTACGCCTTTGTGGTGGTGTTTGTGCATTCAACTCGTAAATACAATCTTTCTAACTTGACTTGAATGCACGATAAAATCAAGTCTGCCTTAAACCTCCAGCACGTGGGCCTGTGTGTGCGGAGTTTGCAAGTTCTCCCTGTGCGGGGGTTTCCTCCGGGTACTCCAGTTTCCTCCTCCAGTCTAAAAACATGCATGGTATTCTGATTGGCCTGTCCAATCAGTCCAAGTGTCCGTATTGTAAGAATGTATATGTGAGTGTGCCCGGTGATGGATTGGCACCCTATCCAGGGTGTACCCTGCCTTGGGCCAGTGCTCCCTGGGATAGGCTCCAGGTTCCTTATGACCCAATAGGTTAAGCAGTGTAGAAAATGGATGGATGGGACACACAATAATGGATGGGTGGAACACTACATAAATTATGAAAAAAACTAAAACTTACAGCCGACTATATATTGCAAACAAGACGAGTCCTCTCTCTTCTCTCCCTCTGTCATATTTAATGCACCTCATTAGCTCTCTTTTTATTCAGAACACTCCATCATTTCTTTTATAAGTAACCTCCTAACCTTTCCTTACCATTTGTGATGACGAGGCATCTTTCAAACGGCTCATAATCAGAAATGATGGACCAGACCGTAAGTGTGGGTGAAGGCCAAGCAAACCAATTAGAACGAACAGTTATGTTGTTGTCATTATTTCATTATTTCCGCGTTTTGCTAGCGATTAACTTGTAGCGATTTGATTATTCGGCTTAATTCCCGTAGTTTATATAAGACACTGGCATCTGCTGTGACCCATGTCATTTTATAGGGACAGTAAAAACACAGTAAACAGGGTGAAAAACGGGTGTGCCTTGATGTTAAAATGTTAAGTTCCTACTCAAAGCATACTGTGTGCAGAAGATTGGCAGGTCTGCATTATGTGTGCTATATAAATTGAGTGCAGTTTAAAGGTATTTCCTAAGCTGTCATTTAAATGCCAGGAACATTCTGGATCAAGAAATAAAAACAAGCGTAGTTGAAAAGTCAAAGTAAATCATGTTGAAAGCTGAAAAAGAAAGCACAATGGCAAACTTTAAAATATATATATATATATATATATATATATATATATATTTTATTGTATATATCGCTTTATTGGAAAATAATGCTCTCGGTATTACTTTGGCACTGCCACAGTTTCAGACACAGTGGAAGATTATATTCTTTGTGACTAGATGACGAACTGCAAGAAGCAACAACACAGACAGACAGAATTCAAAAAGAATGAGATCAACTGAACCTGAATCTGACCGTTGTACTCAAAGAAAGTCTCCTTTCAGAAAACAATATTGCAGTCAGGTTTTTCATTAACAGCAAGCAGTTGGCTATATGATGCTCAGTAACGTTGTATTCTGGTCTGTATAATGTTATTGTTAACCTGGACCGAGGAGCAATTCTTTTACGTCATTTGGATGGCCGTGTGTGTGTGTGTGTGTGTGTGTGTCACTTATATGGGAAAGAGACTGCGCCAGAATGCACTATGAGAAGAAGGCAAGCTGGTGGAGGTAGTGTGATGCTCTGGGCAATGTTCTGTTGGGAAACCATGGGTCCTGGCATTCATGTGGATGTTACTTTGACATGTTCCAACTACTGAAACATTGTTACAGACTGAGTACATCCCTTCATGGCAATGCAATTGCCTAATAGCAGTAGCCTCTTTCAGCAGCGTAATGCGCCCTGCTTCACTGCAAAAAAGGTTCAGGAATGGTTTGAGGAACTTGACAAGGAGTTCAAGGTGTTGACTTGGCCTCCAAATTCCCCAAATCTCAATCTGATCGAGCATCTATGGAATGTCTTGGACAAACAAGTCGGATCCATGAAGACCCCAGCTCGCAACTCACAGGACTTGAAGGACCTGCTGCTAACGTCTTGGTGCCAGATACTACAAGACAGCTTCAGAAGTCTTGTGAAGTCCATGCCTAAACGAGTCAGAGATGTTTTGGTGGCACACGTGGGACCTACACAATATTATGCAGGTGGTTGTAATCTTATGGCTGCACACTAGTCCGGGCTTAAAAACCAAACCATTCATCCAAACCTTTTTCTCTTAATTTGTGTCCTTGTTAAAGTGACATTCTCATTCTCTGAAAACTGTACAACTCTACTCTGCTCCCTGGTCGGTATCATCTTATCATTTTATTATTCTAATAATACCCTACATTGACATTTTACTGAATACACACATTTTATGCTCACTCTAAAGTTGGATTAAGCTAGTAGAATGAGGAAGCTGTTGATTATAAATAAGGAGACATGAAAAGGTGCAGTGCAAAACACACAATGAAAAGTTCTAATGAAGAGATGTATTTGTTAATAAATATAGCTATGTCCAATCAAAATATCTAAATTATTGTTAAATGCTCGTTTTCCCAGTTAGGTCACCTGCCAATTCCCACCAGCATACAAATGTGCACTAACATACAGCAGCTACAAAACTGTGACGAACCTAGCTACAATGATAATGAGTCTGTATTGATGACATAAGCACATTCATACAGAAATTCTTTTCTTTGCATTCCCCAGCATGTCAGGAACCTGGGGTCAGTGTGCAGGGTCAGCCATGATACAGCGCCCCTGGAGCAGAGAGGGTTAAGGGTCTTGATCAACAGTGGCAGCTTGGCAATGCTGGGGCTTGATCCCCTGACCTTCCGATCACTAACCCAGAGCCTGGTAGTGCTGGGGCTTGAACCCCTGACCTTCCTATCAGTAACCCAGGGCCTGGTAGTGTTGGGGCTTGAACCCATGACCTTCCGATCAGTAACACCGAGCCTGGCAGTGCTGGGTGTTGAATACCTGATCTTCCGATCAGTAACCCACAGCCTGGCAGTGCTGGGGCTTGAACCCCTGACCTTACAATCAGTAAACCAGGGCCTTAACGTAATCTGCTGCTAATCCTGCATTTTCACAGGGTGGCGTAACAGACTAAGAGGAAAGTACCAACTGCCCTTTTCCACATAAATAAGCTCTTAATTTGTGACCATGATTGCCGAGTGTCTTTGTGACTGATGGGGATGAGCGAGTATACCAAGTCCGCTGCAACGGGATTCAAACTCACGATCTCCCAATGAGTTCTGTTGCGCCACTTGGGAGCCAGAAGTAGTTCAGTTCTGTGGGTCAGTGAAAACTACAAACTAGTTCAAACATTCCATCTTTTCATAATCCTGGGTCAGATGGGAATGCATGAGGATATATGAGGTGGGAAAGTCTTGCCCTTTGAACTATGAACTAGTTTTGTACATAATACACACTTTTTTTTTGCGAGGAAGAATACACACTAATTGTGCATTAAACCTGCCACAAAAGCTTTGTATATCTGGCACTAGTGTTGAAGTCTGTTGAATATCCAATCAGACGAATATGAATGTGGTTATCAGGGGCACCTTTAGTAAAAACTGGAGGCTGTGGAAACTCACACAGCTAGGCTATGTTCGGTCATTTTTGATGTTTGAAACACGTGAATCGTTCATTTCCGTGATCGCAAAATGCCAACACCTGCAGGGACTGACTGTGGTCCTGAACTTATGTTACTGACTGTGTGTAGTTTAATACTGTATATTATACTGTATTTCTTCATTTCATCAGGGTTCGCTGGTTTCCTCCCACCTCCCAAAAACACGTTGGCGGACATGTTGGTGACTCTAAATTGGCTCTGAGGGTGAATGTGTGTGGCATGCAATTATATATTCCTCGTCATTCAATCCCATTGGCATCCAAAGTGTATTCTCACTTCACTTCGAGGGTTTCTGGGATATTCAGGAAGCATTGTGCAGCAAAATGTTTACACGGTCAGAATACTAGAGATATAGAGACTTGTGTATTAAGCACTTTAAGTGCTTCACATTATATAATCTTGTCCAAATGATCTTTGTGTTTGCGTGTGTGTGTAAAAGAGTGAGAGAGAGAGAGAGAGAGAGAGAGACAGAGTCCTTCAATAACTGAACTATGCATATCCATCAAACTGTCACTCGGTCCTTTCATTTCTTGCTTTAAGAACTAACCACTCTATCATCCTGCTCATTCTCCCCCTCCCTCTCTTTCTCTCTTCCTCTCTCTATCTCTCTCTCTCACTCGCTATCTCTCTCCCTCTTGTGCTCTCTCTCCATAACCACATCTGCTTTGTAGAATAATTATTTTTACTATCAGCACTTTGCGTATGTGAGGGTAATCTGATTCATCCTATCGAATGGGAGTGTTTATATTTGCCCGCTTCTCTTGTGTTCATCGGGAACGTGTTTAGAGTTGCAGAGAGCAGAGTTTGATGGGATTGATTTGGAGCAAGGCTGTAATTTCATGCTTGTGCTCTGTGCATGTGGGTGTGAGTGCAAGCACATATCCTATAAAAGGCGTCCTTAACGCAGTCAAGTGCAGGTTCGAGGAGGCTCGTGATCTGAGCTGTGGAATTAATATTTCGGTCTGGGATGGGCCAGCATCAAAGTACGCTTTAACAAATTAGTTCTCGTATAAAATGTGTGCAGTTGTTGATATGGTGACGTTTTCTGTGAGGTGATGTTTGTTTAGCATTTTTGGAAGGAGTCTAAGGTGTGCATGTGCGATAATTGTTTATGGTCCATTGAACAAGCATGAAAAACATTGTTTAAACCCTTTCCAAAAAAGATCTGTAAAGCTTATTTGGATTTTGCAAGATTATCTTTAAAATACCCCTGAAAAAAGTAACGCTTCAATTTTTTTTTCTTCCTTTTTTCCCCTATTTTTAACATCAAATGTAATGCTATTTTTTAAATTTTGTTTGCATGATATTAATTGCCATAATGCAAAACCAACGTATAGTAACTCTGTTTAATAATGGAAAAAGAAGAAAAAATATAATGGTAATACGTAGCCACAAGCAGCGATCTGCGGGGTCCAAGCATTTTTCAAATATCACACCCAAGGCCTGTTTCACGAAGCCGGTTTTCAGTGAGTATTTAGTTTGAGAAAATTGTTTTTTAGTTTAGGATTGGTTTTTAGTTGGTTTTATCACAATGGTAACTTACGCTGCTCCGGAGCAGGTTTCGTTCTGGGTAAGAAAACTCTAACCCAACTTGGACCAATCATCTGCGAGCAAAGTGATATAAATGTGACGCATCAACTCTTTAGTGATTGTTGAGGTGGCTGCACCGTTTGTGGAGCTTGGAGCACAAATAAAGGCATGTCGAAGGGAAGGACAATAGATGAATATTTTTTGTTGTTGTTAAGGGGTAAGGGAGGGGTTGTGTTCATTTGTTTTTGGTTTCAAAATTAAAACGAACAAAATAAGAATGACGATGTGTTCATAATTTTTGGTTTAATATTGACTGTGAAAATACTAATTAACTATGTTTAAAACCCATTTTTTGCTCAAAAATGCAAACTATTTCAAAGATTTATAGTTTTTTGCTGTCTTATTTTTGGAATCTGAGTTATTTTGCTTTGTTGCATGCTTGCATAACCCGAGTGTGATTTAAATAACTGAAAACCACCGGACATGTCCACCGGGAAATTTTTGCCAGGTTTTTCAACGCAATAAAGTTTTAGGATTGATATTCACTGGATATTCACTTTCCCCTGCCCTTGTTCTATAGAGGCGACAGTCTTACACACATATCAATACCACCATTACTTTTAATAATATTCAATTATTGTATATGACATAAACCATTTACTTAAAAATGTCAACGCATCTTAGAGATGCATATTTACACCTGAGAATGTTCTGACTAGGTTATCACAGCACTAGTTGCATAAGGGACCGTCTGACAATTCCACCCACTGAGTTAAAACGTCAACAGGCCCGGTTCTTGCCAGCAAAAGAAGGTGGGCAGATTAAAGCCGTCTCGTGAGTATAGAACGTGCCGTCTGGCATTATTTTGCCATTGGTTGTGGCAGTCTACAGCCCTTCCTCAAACTTCTCAACACACAACCCACCTCAGATAGCTTTTAACCAATACACAAATCATAAAAAAAGATAAATGTTGTCTTTGCCTATGTTCTGATTGAGTGGGCCAGACAGATGTTTGGGTGGGCTCAGAACACACTCCTGCCCATGCCTAGATCCGGCCCGAATCATCAACGTTGTCCATGCATTAATTAATATGACATAACTATTAACATACAAAAGTCATTTAAAAATACACATTTTACATTCTAAAGGCTGTAGCAGGCTCACAATAAGATGCCTGATCTATTAAACTAATTGAGTATTGTTTTTGTATAAAGGGAGGTATTGGCAAAATCTCACCTGAAGTATATCATTTTGGCCACTAGTAACTTACTACAAGTTTTTTAGGTGAACTATATCTCTAAAACCTAGTAAACCTCATTGTAAGCCTGCTACAGTCTTTAGAGTGAAAAAAACGTGTTTTTAACTGACTTTTGTATGTTAAAACGTATGCCATTTTAATTAATGCATGGACAAGGTCGACATTTTAACTCGGTGGGTGGAATTGCCAGATGCTCCCTTATGCAACTTGTGCCATGACGCTTAAATAATTGGCTTTGTGGTTAAGGCTCTGGGTTACTGATCGGAAGGTTGGCGGTTCAAGCCCCAGCAGTACCAAGCTGCCACTGTTGGGCACTTGAGCATGGCCCTTAGTTCTCTCGGCTCCAGGGGTGCTGAATCATGGCTGACCCTGCGCTCTGACCCCTACTTCCGGACATGCTCGGGTATGTGAAGAAAATAATTTCTGTGTGTGGTGTGACCAATAAGGATTCATCATCCTTATTTTGCATTTTTGAGCAAGAATAGGTTTTAAGCATAGTTAATTATTCCTTTCATTGTCAATGTTAAAACAACATTCATGTACCCGCCTTAATATGTGTTTTGTTTTTCAATTTTGAAACCGAAAATGAATGAACACAGACCTGGGAGGTTTAGCCTTTGTTAAATTTGGCAGTTAACCCCACCTGGTAAGCTGATGGAGGTAACTGGCATTATAACCACAGAGTTAACAGTGTATGTGTGTGTGTGTGTGTGTGTGTGTGTGTGTCTGTGTGTGTGTGTGTGTGTGTGTTAGTTTTTTTTTGTTGTTGTTTTGTTTTGTTTTTTTCTAATATTTTTCAATTGGTTTTCTTTTTTTTTAGATTCTGCTTTTTTCTGGACGTTTTGCCAATTAACCTCACCTCAAGTCAGTTAATGTGTCTTATGGAAGTCACCCTAGAAGGTGTCCTAACTTTGAATTTGTCTTTGAAACCTGTTGAAATAAGCCTGTAGATTCATGTCAGTTGGTATGAAGGATTAATCCAGGTGTTATATTGCTTCAAGAACACCACCACTGAGCAAAGTTACTCAGTGTTAGTTTTACATGGTAAGATTTATGTTTACATGTAGTTTTCTGTACAAACTCTCTCTGTCCTCTGTGATCCTCTGTCTTACAAGCAGCAATCAATCCACCGCTTGTTGCTTACTGTTAAAAATCTAGATTCTTTTGCTTAATACATCACTGAAAAAATTGTTTCTTCGCTCCATTTCCCTGCAGCGTGTTCTCCTTACATCAGCACTTAGACTGTTTTATGCTTTGCCACAGAATCTGATTTCTGTTAACAACTCTCTCTCTCTCTCTGTCTCTCTCTCTCCATATTTCTTCGTTTCTGCTTCTCACCAATGTTACAGCCGAGTAACTCTGTTTTTCTGTAACTCGATGTGTAAAATAAGATGGGATTTTTCTACCTCATATCCTCCCTGGCATTTTACAGGAGCATAAGATTAGTAAATAAACTCTGATGTGAGGGAGTGATTCGGTTGTAAACCCAAATAGATGCACATTTGTGTGTGTGTGTGTGTGTGTGTTGTTTTCAAGCGGTTTATCAAATGTAAAACTATATTTTTCACATGATATTAATTGTTATAATGTAAAACCAACTTACAAAAGTTAATAAATAGCCACAAGCAGCGATCTACAGGGTCCAAGCATTTTTGCAATTATCACACACACTGGCTGTTTCTTTCCAATGTACATCGAACAATTAAAGGACCAGGACAAAATGTATGATAGCTCGATGCTAATTGTGTGGAATACCTTGCTGAAAGCTGTTTGGATGAAGGCCACCATGTTTTTGAAGTAACCCAGTGTTTATTAAAAACCCAGTTACAGGTTAGCAGAGCGATGCAGCACACCAAATTTCCGCTGGAACTGATGTTTTTATTTATTTATTTTTTTCAGCAGGTAAAGAAGAATCAGTGGCGACGTTCAAAGGCAATGAGTTTTTCTGCTATGACCTGTCCATGACCCCCATCCAGAGCAGCACGGACGAGATCACGCTGTCCTTCCGAACCCTGCAGCGGAATGGCCTGATGCTACACACGGGCAAATCAGCCGATTACGTGAACCTGTCGCTGAAGAGCGGCGCCGTCTGGCTCGTCATCAACCTCGGCTCCGGTGCTTTCGAGGCACTCGTCGAACCCGTCAACGGCAAGTTTAACGACAACGCCTGGCACGACGTCAAGGTCACGAGAAACCTACGGCAGGTAAGAGAGCGCATCATGGCTTCGTTTGATAAGACATACATCACCGGATGCTTTAGAAGTTGATTTTTATCTGTCAGGGGTGGCATTGCGGGATACACTGAGGTTATATTGAACACCGCATCTGCAGATTTTACTAAATGTACCTCCAGCAATAAATCGGTGTTAATTTGAAGCTCCATTTGGATAGTTCATGTCAATGTTAAGAACTCTATAGTGCTGTGTTTAGCCTCTCTGCTTCCCCAGTGCTGCCCATGTGTTAATTCAGTAACACTTCACGTTCAGTGATCGTCTCAGGACCTTGCTTGTGTTTGATTCAAAACTCTCAAAGACTCATGCCTCTAGGTCTACTGTACATAAAGAGTATGCGCCATGGTTAATGTCGTTGTTCCATGAAAAAAAAAAATGTACATGATTATCGGTAAATAAAAGCCGTTGAGGCTCTGCCCATGCATACACGGATATTTCAAAAATATCAGTTTTTTATTATCTTCCATCCATAGGAACTATTTTTCTGGCTCACTGAAAACAAAGCGAATTTTTTTTTATTATTATTATTTTTTTAAAATATGGACAAATTTGAAAACTATGCTTTCACTCTTTTTGCGTTGTGAGTAAAATGTTTTCGAAGACGCAGACATCAGAGCGGCATCCTGTGCATATCCGTTGTGGTTTTGTATGTTACGGTCGTGCTAGGACTCCATTTCCATGGCTGCTGAAAAGATTGCTCCTTTGATAAGGTGTTGGGAATGTGATCTCTGGGGAAGTGGTAGCTCGTGGTTAAGGCGTTGGACTTCTGATCAAAAGGTCATGAGTTCAAATCCCAGTACCACCAAGCTGACACTGCTGGGCCTTTGAGCAAGCTCCTTAACCCTCAACTGCTCAGTTTTATAAATGAGATAAATGTAAGTCACTCTGGATGAAGGCGTCTGCCGAATGCCTTGAATGTAATCTCGCTTTGTTTTATAAGATTTTGGGTAAGACCCATGTGGAAACTTTGTATTCAAGAGTAACCTAAAGCATTAGTTCTACTTTATCACCAGAATAGTGTTTGTCACTTTTTAGTTTTTAGTTTTTCCACGCCACTTTCTCTACGAATCACTCCTCATGCCTTTAATGTTATTTTTGAGGCGTTTCACATTTTTAAAAACTCTCATGTCACAATTTAGTGGAAAGCTTTGCGACGGAGAATACCTCTCCAAGATATTAATCATATAGAATCGGCTACATTACCTTTATGAACTGTTCGATAATGCAGATACTACTGCTGAAGTCAGATATTCTCACAATACAATGAACACCTGGATTTAACCTTCTTCAGCACCTATTTTAATCACTGGATTTAAGTTTTAAGGTTTTTTTCCCCCTACAAACGCATCTTAATGCTGCTGCACTTGGAGCTCGTAACAGGTCTGAAATGAGAGTTTCAGTTATTAAGGCTGTAGCTACTCGGGAGAATGGCAGATGGGAACGCCTGTTAAACATGCTTTGTTTAAGCACTTTGTCTGTAATGCTAGAAACGATCGACTATGGAGCCGTCAGAAAGCTTGCGGCGGGAGGAAATGCGCGTTCAGTGGGCAATGAGAGAAATTTCTTAATAAATGAAGTTCTTGCCATCAAAACATTTCCCATCTTGAGGGATGCATTTCAACCCTAAGTTTGACGAATTTTTTTTTTTTTTTATCTGGAATCAGAAATTAGGAAACTGCAACACAGTGTTAATGCCAAAGGACTCACTCACTAGAACATAAAAATATGTGTTCTGCAATCTGTGTTTTTAGTTTTGTTGTCGTTCTGTGATTTAATTAGTTAAAGAACACAAATGTTCTTTATTCTTTTCAGTATGACCATAAAGTATTCCTCCGTTTAGCAACTATGAGCAGCATTCATTTATATATATATATATATTTATATATATATATGTGTGTGTGTGTGTGTGTGTGTGCACATGCTAAAAAGGAAATAAATAAATATCACATACATACTGTAAGTACATTTAAATAAATAAAGTCACAAATAACTAAATGAACATAGTAACAATAAAGAGAGCACAAATAAATAAAGGAATGAAGAAAGAAAGAAAGAAATGAGAGCACAAATAAATACAGGATTGAATCGAATTTTTTTCTTCTTATTTCAAAAGCCTATCATTTACATGTTTATATATATATATATATATATATATATATATATATATATATATATATATATATATATATATATATATATATATATATATAAATAGGTGAATAAAATAAATTCTACTTCCAGTTGCATTTAGGAAGAAAGAAAGAAAGAAAGAAAGAAAGAAAGAAAGAAAGAAAGAAAGAAAGAAAGAAAGAAATGAGAATGAGAAAAATCATGTTTGAAAAGATTTACAGAGAGGAGTTACTTCCTTCCTCGACTAAATCACTGATTTGCCCAACATCTCTCAGATAACTACATGCAACACTTCACACTTGTATCATGTGTTAGAAGTTGAGTTCGTAATGTGATGAGATGTGATGCTGAGATCTCCTGAGGGGGAAAAAGCAACCAAGTCTCAAGTCAGGATGCTGCATCAGACTTTTATTCAACTTTAATAAATGACTTGAGCAATCACACAAGCCTAGAACTTGAAACACACACACACACACACACACGCACACGGATACACTCAGTGAATAGGAGACAGTCAAGGCTCAATACCAGTTTGCCAATTGGCGGTCGTAGATAACAGCACAGAGATGCAGTCAATTTCACCAGCGATTGGCTTGCTCACGCTTCATGCGTTGGCCTGTTTTGGTAATTGTAATGGGAATGAATGGCTTGTCAGCTCTAATAATAGCTATTGTAATTGTTTGCTATTGCGAAGAGGCACAGAGAGAAAACATCGGGGAGAGCGATAGAGTGAGGAGAAAAAAAAACTAAATCTTTTGTCCAAACATGATTTCATTTACTTTCCCTCTCTCTGCTTTATACGTATTATACGGCAGCTGAATTACGACAAATCACAACGAAAAACAAAGAAGCGGTAGAAGAAAACAGTGAGTTTGGCATTATTAAAGTATGCCTTCTGGAAAAGATAACAAGGACTTTAATAACGAGCTTATGAAAATGGAGAAATTGTCTGGTAATAAGTGATAGGATATAACGTTGGGGGAATTCAGGAATTCTTCGGGAGAAAAATGTTGAGGAAGAACATTATATGGCAAAAGTTTGTGGGCACCTGAACATCACACCTGTACGTGGGCCTTCCTCACGAGGTTTGAGGCACATAACTGTCTAGAATGTCTTTGTATGTTGAGGCATTGCAGCTTCCCTTCAATGGTACTAAGAGACCCGAACCTGCAACACAAAGCGAGCTACATGAAGACATGGTTTGCGAAGATTGGAGCGGAAGAACACAAGTGTCCTCCACAAAGATCTTACCCAAACCCCATTAAACATCTTTGGGATGAACTGGAATGTCAACTGCACCCCAGGCCTTCTCACCTGACTTCACTAATGCTCTTGTGACTGCTTGAACACAAAACCCCACATCCATGCACCAAAATCTAGTAGACATCCTTCCCAGAAGAGTGGAGGTTATTATAACAGCAAAAAGGGAATAAATCTGGAATGGGATGTTCAACAAGCTCATATTTGTGTGATGGTTAGGTGTATACAAATTTTTGGCCATATATTGTCTATTCGGTATTGTAATCAAACACTAATACATCATATCATATACGTATAAAAATATAATATTTTATGCCCTTAGTAAAATATTTATTTGAAGAAGAAAAAAAAATACCTTTGTATTAATTGCATTAAGGAAATGTTTAATATTGCTGCATTTGGTGTAATATTTGGTGTATTGATAGTTACTGAGGTTGGAATTTAAAATCAGTGTGAATCGGACACTTGAGTTTTGGTTTTGGGGTTGTTTGGAGCTAATTTGATTGACTATTGGACTGCTTTTGTCACGGGCACATGGCAACCCTGGACACCATAGTGGCTGACCTTGTGTGTGTGTGTGTGTGTGTATATTTTTTATTATTTTATATATATATATATATATATATATATATATATATATATATATATATATATATATATATATATATATATATATATATATATATATATTTTTTTTTATATATATACACAGTGAGGGAAAAAAGTATTTGATCCCCTGCTGATTTTGTACGTTTGCCCACTAACAAAGAAATGATCAGTCTATAATTTTAATGGTAGATTTATTTGAACAGTGAGAGACAGAATAACAACAAGAAAATTCAGAAAAACGCATATAAAAAATGTTATAAATTGATTTGCATTTTAATGAGGGAAATATTTGACCCCCTCTCAATCAGAAAGATTTCTGGCCCCCAGGTGTCTTTTATACAGGTAATGAGCTGAGATTAGGAGCACACTCTTAAAGGGAGGGAGTGCTCCTAATCTCAGCTTGTTACCTGTATAAAAGACACCTGTCCACAGAAGCAATCAATCAATCAGATTCCAAACTCTCCACCATGGCCAAGACCAAAGAGCTCTCCAAGGATGTCAGGGACAAGATTGTAGACCTACACAAGTCTGGAATGGGCTACAAGACCATTGCCAAGCAGCTTGGTGAGAAGGTGACAACAATTGGTGCGATTATTCGCAAATGGAAGAAACACAAAAGAACTATCAATCTCCTTCGGCCTGGGGCTCCATGCAAGATCTCACCCCGTGGAGTTGCAATGATCATGAGAACAGTGAGGAATCAGCCCAGAACTACACGGGAGGATCTTGTCAATGATCTCAAGGCAGCTGGGACCATAGTCACCAAGAAAACAATTGGTAACACACTACGCCGTGAAGGACTGAAATCCTGCAGCGCCCGCGAGGTCCCCCTGCTCAAGAAAGCACATATAAATGCCCGTCTGAAGTTTGCCAGTGAACATCTGAATGATTCAGAGGACAACTGGGTGAAAGTGTTGTGGTCAGATGAGACCAAAATGGAGCTCTTTGGCATCAACTCAACTCGCCGTGTTTGGAGGAGGAGGAATGCTGCCTATGACCCCAAGAACACCATCCCCATCATCAAACATGGAGGTGGGAACATTATGCTTTGGGGGTGTTTTTCTGCTAAGGAGACAGGACAACTTCACCGCATCAACGGGACGATGGATAGGGCCATGTACTGTCAAATCTTGGGTGAGAACCTCCTTCCCTCAGCCAGGGCATTAAATATGGGTCATGGATGGGTATTCCAGCATCACAATGACCCAAAACACACGGCCAAGGCAACAAAGGAGTGGCTCAAGAAGAAGCACATTAAGGTCCTGGAGTGGCCTAGCCAGTCTCCAGACCTTAATCCCATAGAAAATCTGTGGAGCGAGCTGAAGGTTCGAGTTGCCAAACGTCAGCCTGGAAACCTTAATGACTTGGAGAAGATCTGCAAAGAGGAGTGGGACAAAATCCCTCCTGAGATGTGTACAAACCTGGTGGCCAACTACAAGAAACGTCTGACCTCTGTGATTGCCAACAAGGGTTTTGCCACCAAGTACTAAGTCATGTTTTGCAGAGGGGTCAAATACATATTTCCCTCATTAAAATGAAAATCAATTTATAAATTTTTTAATAAATTTTCTGGATTTTCTTCTTGTTATTCTGTCTCTCACTGTTCAAATAAATTTACCATTAAAATTATAGACTGATAATTTTTTGTCAGTGGGCAAACGTACAAAATCAGCAGGGGATCAAATACTTTTTTCCTCACTGTATATACACACACACACACACACACACACACACACACACACACACATATATATATATATATATATACAAACAAAAACAAGAGACTTCTAAATCCATAGGCCTGCTGTTAGCTATACATTTAGTAACCAAAAAACAAAGAAACAAATATTTAACGATGATGTGTTTATTGTGCTCACTAAATGCTGTTTAAATTTGGTCCTGTGTCTCCTAGTTGACTAATACATTTTGTAGTTGCTGCTAGGTGGTGCTGTTGACTAGTAGGGGACAAAAATAAAATAAATAAAAACAGTAGTGAGGTACATAATATAGAAAGCAGGATAAATGTTCTTTCTTAGTACAAAGACTTGAAACAAAATGAAGCCAGTTCCATAGTCAAGTAAACCTTTTGTAATATTACACTGGGAAGTGTTTGTTTATTTATATAGGTATGTATTTATTTATTATTATATTTTTAAATGACACATCACATTGAGGTGTGTAATTCCCCATTATCAGTTTGGGAAAAACCTCCTTGACATTGCTATAAACCTAGCACCCAAGTATGCCAGCTCATTGAGCTATAGCATGGACTCTGTTGATGGACATGAGCTTCCATGCTGCGCACTCTCATTTCCAGAATAAATGATTTCAATTGAATTCACCACACGAGCGTGTTTAAACGAGTGCATTGTAAGAACAACGTACGTTTCCTTAAATAGTATACTATGGCACACGTATGTATTATTTTGCACATTTATAGCATTTATTGAATTATTTTGCAATGCTAACAGTGTAGCATAAACACTAAAATGAATGAAGCTGGAAATGAATCGGTTTCCCGTGTACGGAGGTTAACTGAAGTGTGATTTGACAAGATCTTGGCTGTTGGTTTTATTAGCGTCTAACTGCAATCATAAAATGAATATGGATAAGTTTTGAATAAATGGCCGAGTAGTAAAAGTAATAGTTGTGGCGTGGTGTTCACTCGACGCATGGACAATGCTCGGATGAAACCAGTGAACTAAACCAATTTCGAAGTCGTGTCACACGCTACACAAGTAAACCCACATATTCTAACTTTTCAGTTCATTTATTTATTTATTTTTAGATTCAACCTGCTAAAATAATATATCAAGGATTCCATTCCAGGGGACGCCAATCTGGGAGGCTTTGGCAACCTTAAGGCCTGTTCACACTGGGATTAAATCAGTGGCCGTCAATGGGACGTCAAACGTTTTTAACGTCAAGGGTTTCTTTTTCTTTTTTTTTCTTTTTTTTTTGATGCGCCGCATTAAAAATTGCCCAACAAATGAGACTCACGCTTTAGGTCACGTGCGCGGAGCTGCTGAAGTTACATAAAACTATGATTTGATGGAGCTAGCTCACAAAACCATTTTGCAGAAAGAGAAAGCCAGCCAGTGTTTCATTTCCTTCTTCTCAGTGAGAAGCGGGTGTCGGCTTGGGTTATTTCTGCTCGTCAATAAGCGCCATCTACTGTCAGGGAGTGAATTCGCACTTTCATTCAGTGCGCCGCCCATACCAAAAAAAACCACATCGACAAATGGACCGTTTAACGTGCTTGGGGAAAAAAAAAAAACGTCCCAGTGCAAACCTTGCTTTAGATGAAGTGTAGGTGTGTAGTGTTGTGCATCTCTGAGGCTCCAGGATCTCTGTTTAAACACAGAAAGGTGCTTGTAGTTCTAAATGGAAAATATAGAAGCATGGGTAAACTCTGGAGTCGGGGTTTTGAAGAGAAAGCTGTTGTTCAGCTAATGACCCTAATCTCGGGAACGTTCCCCCATTGCTTCCTGTTGCAGCAGAAACATCACAGCATGGCCATAGCAGCATGACAGCACTGCCGGGAGAGTATGCCTGGGTTCTTTTATCTATTTTAATCGCTCAAACAAGTGTACACACACACATGCACAAGCGCGCGCACACACGCGCAAACACACAGCAGGGGTCAGAGGCCACCAGTCCTTGTTTGTTCACTGGAGTGAGACTTGCTTAATGAGTTTTTGAATCCAACATGTTTTAAATTTGCAGCCAAGAGTTATTCTACATACAAAATGCACAAATAGAGAACGCACACACACACACACATACAGTGGTGTGAAAAAGTGTTTGCCCCCTTCCTCATTTCCTGTTCCTTTGCATGTTTGTCACAGTTAAGTGTTTCGGAACATCAAACCAATTTAAACAATAGTCAAGGACAACACAAGTAAACACAAAATGCAATTTGTAAATGAAGGTGTTTATTATTAAAGGTGAAAAAAAATCCAAACCATCATGGCCCTGTGTGAAAAAGTGATTGCCCCCCTTGTTAAAACATACTATAACTGTGGTTGTCCACACCTGAGTTCAATTTCTCTAGCCACACCCAGGCCTGATTATTGCCACACCTGTTCACAATCAAGGCATCACTTAAATAGGAGCTGCTTGACACAGTAAGGTCCACCAGAAGATCCTTAAAAGCTACACATCATGCCGAGACCCAAAGAAATTCAGGAACAATTGAGAAAGAAAGTAATTGAGATCTATCAGTCTGGAAAGGGTTATAAAGCCATTTCCAAAGCTTTGGGAATCCAGCGAACCACAGTGAGAGCCATTATCCACAAATGGCGAAGACATGGAACAGTGGTGAACCTTCCCAGGAGTGGCCGGCCGCCCAAAATTACCCCAAGAGCGCAGCGACGACTCATTCAAGAGGTCACAAAAGACCCCACAACAACGTCCAAAGAACTGCAGGCCTCACTTGCCTCAGTTAAGGTCAGCGTTCATGCCTCCACCATCAGGAAAAGACTGGGCAAAAATGGCCTGCATAGCAGAGTTCCAAGGAGAAAACCACTGCTGAGCAAAAAGAACATCAAAGCTCGTCTCAATTTCTCCACAACACATCTTGATGATCCCCAAGACTTTTGGGACAACATTCTGTGGACCGATGAGACAAAAGTGGAACTCTTTGGAAGGTGTGTGTCCAAGTATATCTGGCGTAGAAGGAACACTGCATTTCATAAAAAGAACATTATACCAACAGTAAAATATGGTGGTGGTAGTGTGATGGTCTGGGGCTGTTTTGCTGCTTCAGGACCTGGAAGACTTGCCGTGATAAAAGGAACTATGAATTCTGCTGTCTACCAAGAGATCCTGAAGGAGAATGTCCGACCATCTGTTCGTGTACTCAAGCTGAAACGAACTTGGGTTCTGCAGCAGGACAATGATCCTAAACACACCAGCAAGTCCACCACCGAATGGCTGAAGAAAAACAAAATGAAGACTTTGGAGTGGCCTAGCCAAAGTCCTGACCTGAATCCTATTGAGATGTTGTGGTATGACCTTAAAAAGGCCGTTCATGCTCGAAAACCCTCTAATGTAACTGAATTAGGACAATTCTGCAAAGATGAGTGGGCCAAAATTCCTCCAGGACGCTGTAAAAGCCTCATTGCACGTTATCGCAAACGCTTGGTTGCAGTTGTTGCTGCTAAGGGTGGCCCAACCAGTTATTAGGTTTAGGGGGCAATCACTTTTTCACACAGGGCCATGATGGTTTGGATTTTTTTTCACCTTTAATAATAAACACCTTCATTTACAAATTGCATTTTGTGTTTACTTGTGTTGTCCTTGACTATTGTTTAAATTGGTTTGATGTTCCGAAACACTTAAGTGTGACAAACATGCAAAGGAACAGGAAATGAGGAAGGGGGCAAACACTTTTTCACACCACTGTATGCACACAGATCTCACAAAGGCATTCATGGAGCAAAGAATCAGTCCATGTCTCAAGTCCATGTCAAAGATACCATTTATAGATGAATCTTTTTGCGTTATACGTACGTGATTTAATAAACGGCAGATGAAATTGTTACACTGAGAGCATATGTTCAACTGGAAGACCTAATTAATGAATGTGATGTGAAACATCAATACAGCTTTACATATTCACACAGCTTGTTATCCATGATTCCACTCTGACTTCACAGCTAATGTTTGTGACTGGACTCTGACCTCAAATCATATGATTTGTGACTCGTTATTCGTGACTTGACTCTGTCAAAGCTTATTATGTGGACTTGACTCTGTCTTCAATACTTATTATTCATGAATCAACTGAATTTCAAAGCTTATGATGTGGATTTGACTCTGACTGTAAAGCGTATGATTCGTGACTCAACTCTGACTTCAAAGCTTTTGATTTGTGACTCCACTCTAGCTTCAGAACTCATGATCTGTGAGATGACTCAAAGCTCATGATCCATAACTTCACTACCTTCAAAGCTTATGATTAAAAAAAAAAAAACATATTGTTTGTTACTTTAAAGTCAATGATTCCAAAGCATATGATTCATGACTGAAGTCTGAATGTAAAGTATATGATTTGAAAGTGATCTCACATTAGCACTTTTAATTTTAACTCGACTTTAAATTCAAAGCTTATGATTCATTACTTGACTCTGCCTTAAAAGTTTAAGATTTATTACTTGACTCTGCGTTCAAAGCTTATGATTCATTACTTGACTCTGCCTTCAAAGCTTATGATTCATTACTTGACTCTGCCTTCAAAGCTTATGATTCATTACTTGACTCTGCCTTCAAAGCTTATGATTCATTACTTGACTCTGCCTTCAAAGCTTATGATTCATTACTTGACTCTGCCTTCAAAGCTTATGATTCATTACTTGACTCTGCCTTCAAAGCTTATGATTCAGGACTTTGACTTTGGCTTTAAAGCTGATGTTTGCGACTCGACTCATGATTCATGACTAGACAGACTTGAAATTTTCATACATGACTCGACTCTGACTTCAAAGCTAATTATCGGGACTAGACACTGACCTCAAAGCTTATGAGTTGCACTCATCTTGGACTCACTCACTCGTATGAGTTAACTCGGACTGCGGCCAGAAAAAAACAAACAAACTCAAAACTATTCAGGCTAGATTAAAGCTTGGGACTCTGCAAACGACTCAGTTCACTGCTTTAAAAGACTCTTTAAGTACATTGTGTGAGAAGGACGCGATAAGATTGTGCGTTTGTGTATGAGGACAAAGAGAAAGTGTATACATAGGATGTGTGTATGCATTTGTATACTCTGGTAGCTGCATTATTGATGCCATTGACAAAATTTGCTACACCTCTGAACATGATTTTACTTATAGCTGTAGCTTTGTCAATAAATCAATATCAATATCATCGGTCCAAACCTCAAAAACAGTCCAAACCTCTATAGTATAATATTTTCTATCTATATTACATGAACAAGCGAGACAAAACGCATGTGTGAATTTCTGAATCAACAAATCGCTCTGAACTGTTCTCAAAAAGCTGTCAAAGCAGTCACTGCTGTGTGTGCTCTCATATAATTTTGCGAGTGGGTGTGCGAGTGTGTGAATTTGGCAAGAGGCAGAACAGAGTAATGGAATGCTTGGAAAAGAGGAGGGGAAATAAATAATAAAGGAAATAAAGACGGTTTTGATTGGCTTCAGACAGAGCAAGAGCTCCTCTTTGTGGTCACCTGGATAGTAACACCAGGTTGAGTTTAAGCCACATTTTAAATGATGTCATGCTTTTTGGGCGGGTGTGTGTGTGTGTGTGTGTGTATTGTGTATACGCATGTTAAAAAGGACAGAGGAGTCAGCAAGCATCCAAGTGTCCTTTGTCTCTTAATCAGGAAGTCACAAAGGGAGTGAAAGGAGACATTTTGTGTCCATACTGTTATTATTTTTTTTGTTTGTTTGTTTGTTTTTACCTCAGTTGTTTTTACAATCCACTGGTTATGTGCGACACTGCTAGTAGACTAGACTTTTACCATTCGTCTCACGTGGTCTCACAAAAGCATTTAACATTCACACATGATATTTTCATGTGTCTTAAACGTTGCTTCACAGACCTCAAGGTTGCCAAACCTGCCTAAATGAACTCATTGTTACTTTTAACCCTCTCTCTAAGTACGCCGGCAGAACGGAAATTGACTTATCTGACATTTTCAATCAGTATCAACAAATTAATTATTTTATCACCACAAGTCTGTGATAAGATTAGTTAGGACACTGTTGGGTTTCTGTGTATAGAGTATCGTAACTCTGCGTTTAGCTGCTGGTTTAGCAGGGTGATTGGAAATGGGAGGAGTGTGCGCCCCCCTAACATTGGTAGAGAGATAAAACAGACAGAAGAACTAAAGATTCTTTGATAGTAAAACACAGTATACAACTGCCAAAATCTATTTCTAAGATTTAGATTCATGAGAAATACTGCTAATTCTTAAAGCTCTGAGTGTCTACTTTTATGTGAGTCATTAAACACTACTGTGGAGTGTAACATCACAAATAAATTCATTGCTGAACATGTTCACCACCAAAAAGCCACAATGCCTGGCATAATGCTAGCTAATGCCAAAACCTAACAAAATGTTTCTATTTACTGATCAGACCACATTTTCTTATGAAACTGTCAGATCCATCGAGGAAAAAAAAACCTACGCTCATGCTACCCGGCTGTTTATCTGACTGCACTGCGTTTTGTGATTTTGATCAAATAAGCCCTCTCAGTGGGTTTCAATAACTCACACAGATGAAAAGCAGAAGGTAAATATTTATATATGTTTTACGGAACCAGAGTACATTGAAAAGCCCCATTATGGCCACCTCTATTCGAGAAAACAAATTGTGACAGCCTGACAGGACTTGTGAATGGGGAGCCAAGAAAATAAAATTAAGTATTTGCATAACCCGATTCTGAATACAAGCAACTTTCCCCTCGCAAATATTGATATCCCCGCTGACAATAGAATTTATAATGGCTTTAATGGTTATAATGGGAATTGTATTGGTTTTAATGGAAACTGTAACGGTCCATGTGGGTCACTACTGGTAATTTGTTGCCTTCTATTGGTGGCGTGTTATGTCTAGTGGATACCATTAAGGAGCGGTAATGGTAATGGCTTTAAGGGTTAGCTGATGGATTGTAATGGTATTTGTAGTGAAAACCATTGTTTGTGAAGGTTTCTATTGTTTTTCTATTCTATTTCTATTCAGGGTGTAATTTTTTTTATATATTGCTTGATGCTTGATACTTTGGGAATGCCCCGGCGAAAACGGCATCTGAATACCTGTGAAATCACACCAATCTGATTGGCATGCTTCAGTCAGGTGATGAAGTAGAAACACGTCATGAAGACTATATAAGGCACCCACAAACTATGTAATTCAGCTTATATTTGTTTGAAGGAAGATACAATTTGCAGGCATGACAAAGTATCGCCAACGAGATGCAACATCTTGTTCCCTTCTCAGGGAGCAGGGTTTCACACGTAACCCAGACATTCCCTTTCCAAGGGAACTTTACGTTGTGTCACGCTTGACGCTTTGGGAATGAGAATACCCACTATGCTGAAACATGTCTGTCAAAATATGTATGTGAGGTATATATGCACTAAAACATTATTTGAACAAACATAGAATGTCTCATCTTACAACATACCCTCAATAATGCCTTAGAGGAATCCTCAACCTCAAGTCTGCTTGAATGAGCCCCTGTGGAATCCCAAGACCTCAGTTACTGGCAATACTTATACCACAAAAGGATAGACACGTATTAGAGTTTAGGCTTCCTTGTGGATAAATCTAGTATTGAAGACGTTCTCACAAAATCGGTTGAGAGACATCTAGGAGTTGGTACCCCCTCAGGGGCCAGACTCATAGCCTACATGGCTCGACAGAGCTATGTTGTCTGAAACCCATTCTCGGAGTTGGTCAAAGCAGAGCTACTGGCAGCAGACTTTACTGGTTTTTACGAACCCCTTGTTCTGAAAACAGAGCTATCGGGAAAGAGGCGTGGCCCCAACCACTCCATTCCCCAGGCCTCAGCCCCTACCTTGGTAGGATGTCTGTCTTCAACAATATTCCCCCTTTAGATATGAGAAGAAATATTTCCTCAGAAATATCCTGCATTCATACCAACAATAACAGACTCGACTAAAAGTAAGTGTGTGTATGCGGGAGTCTGCGACATTTTAGATCTTATTGTGATAAATCAGTGCTCGAACTGAATGTGCAATATGATAGAATGTGCATAACATACTGAAACCACACTTATGATGAGTCAGGTTTCAGGTACCATAATCTAAGCTCACCTACACACCAAAAGACCCCCCCAGAAACCTTGGGCTGGATGACCCAACAAGGTCAAGCCTGCCCTTTATTTCTACGACCCATCAGGCAACCTAAAATTTTGCTACCTGTGGTAGGGACTTTCCCCTTAAATATGAGAAAAATATTCTCTCCGAAATATGTGGCTTTAACATCGATGCTGGAAAAAGCTACTTTAGATAAGTCTCCAAACTGGATAAAACATCCAGAACCGCACATAAGAGAGCACGGTTTACATAACACAATCTAAGCCAGCTAACATCCCTCATCACTTTTGCCCCTTAATGAGCTTGTGACCACCTAAAAAGCAACTATATAACATAAATTCTGCTGAGAAGCATTTTTGTAAAAAACCATCACCTCAGTTACTGTTTAACTAACGCTAATCGTACCATGATGAGAAGCAACATGTATTAGATCATACACCTAAGCGAACCTCAGCACTAAGCATATAGTCAGCCGTTAAGTAGCCACACTTAGTCTCCCTTTGAAATGTCTCATAGCACCGGCACCTCATTGACAGGGTCTAACCCCGCGCTATCTGCACCATGAAGTGAAGCGACACGTATTTAAAGTGTACACTTCCCCATGGGCGAATTTGAAGTGTTTGTAGAATCCACAGCACTGTCCTGTTAGTCATCGGGTCCCACTACTCTACTAGAATAACAATGTCAAAGAGATGCGTATTAGAGCGTACAACTTCCCCGTGATAATAAATGCCCCCCTTTTAAATATGAGAAGAAATATTGGCTCAGAAATATTCTGCATTCATAACAGCCCAACAGACTCGACTGAAGAAAGGGGAATCTGGATGTGACAATTGTCAGATCTTATCGTGACAAATCAATACTCGAACTGAATGTGCAAACAATAAACTGAGGATAGTACACTGAAACTGCATGTATAATGAGCACAGTTTCAGCTGCATTCCAGCACACTGGCAGACCCAAGGGAGAGAGAGACTTTTTTTTTTAAGTGAAAGTATAAGTTTGTTACCCTGCCCAGCCCAGATCATTGAATAGATGATGCCCTACAGAAATACTGGGGATGAGAACAACCTCAAAGTCCCAGATACCCTACTTCATTAGTCCCTTGGCACTACTTCTTCCTCTTAGTTATTAGAACAGTCCTCAGATCCATTCTCACGTCTCTGGAGAAGTAGGATTGTGGCTACGCGGACCCCCTACCTCTGCGTGGGGGAAGGCGGGCAGCCACACTAGCTATCGGAGGCATTCAATAAAAATACTTTGTCTCTCTCTTTTATTCCCGACAAATTAAGCCACAAATGCCTCTCTGCGTCCGCCAAAGAAGCCATAGATTGGTTGATGGCACCGACTGTCTATGCCGTGGCATGGAGTGACAAATCTGTGGCTCGGCAGAGCTCTGCAAGTGTCTCGGGACCACTATCCTTGTCGCTATCGAGCTTGTTTAGCAGGTTAGCTTGATAAGCTTGAAGCACAGCCATAGTATGTAGCAGCCTGCCCTGCTGCCACATAAGCCTTGCCCATTAACTGTGAGGACACCCTGTATGGCTTCATAGGCAAGGCTGACCCCTTTAAATGTGCTACCGTGCTGGAAGAAGACGATCTCTTCAGCCCGCGACACCACACTGTAACCGTATGTTTTCCCCATAGGATGGAAGCATGCTTTGACTTTGTGGGGTTAAAAACTCGACTGGAGTACATTTTTTCCCATGATCTCAACACCTCAGTACGGAGCTTGAGGAAAAAGGGGCAGCTTCTTGCGGGGGGAAGATTTCTTATCACTTGTGAGGAAGCACTCATCCAGTCTACCACAAGGCGCCTCCTCCTCAGCTGGCCATTCTATTTTCAACTTCTTCATAGCCCTAGTCACAACCTCTTGCAGCTATTTATAGGATTCAGAGAGCCTCACGGCTTGTGCTTTCTCCTCCATCTCCTCCGAGGTGGAGGCAACGGGCTGATTTACCATTGAATTGCGAGCTCCCACTGGGACTGGAGATTCGGAACTGGAGGAAAGAGCAAGTCAAAGGGAATTGCCTGTCTCTGGCTTTTCTTTCAGATGCATCTGAGACCCTCATGATTTGAGCCTTCAGGCTGCCTTGACAGCGGCCGTTCCCGAACCACGAGGTACAGATGCCCAGCTCCCTTCACTTGAGAAGAGAGCCAGCCAAGCCCGAGTCTCATACTGCCTCCAAACTTTTAACACAGAATGTTCCCTTCTTCCTCCTTGAGAAAACGGGAGCATGGTGTGACACAACTTCTGAAACCCCTATTGCTCATAGTTTCTCTCTTTTTTTTTTTTTAGATAAACATTAGGACAGACAATCACATTGTTTTCACAGACATGAAAACAAAGAAGTTGAATGATGTAGCTTGTACCTTATATAGTCTTCATGACACGTTTCTGCTTCAGTAACTGACCGAGGCAGGCCAATAGGATTGGAGTGATTTCACAGGTATTCAGATACCATTTCCACCAGGGGGCATTCCCAAAGCGTTCCCCAAGAGTTCCCTTGGAAAGGGAATTCAATGCATTACTCAAAATTCTGTTTGCATTTGTCTCTGAGTCAAGAATTCGCCTCAGACAACATTTGTCACACAAAATTAATTGTCATAGCAACAACATATGTGTATGTACATATGTATATGTGTAGGAGTAAATTTGTTGAGTTAGCTCAGAAAAAAATTTAATAGCGTTTGAATAAAATTGATCTACTAGGTAAGTTTACAAATACACGTTTGATAAATTAAAACATTTGTATATCATCCATTTTTTAAATAATTTAACAAGACACTTAAGAAAACCATTCAATCATTTGGACCAACTTTTGAACTTTTTTTTATGAATTTGTGAAGTTTTTTTTGGTTCATGCATTCTAGAGTTGAAAATGCTACCATGAACGCTAGGATTCAACTGTGGTAAAATATTTAAGACTGACATGTAATAAAAACTCAGAGCAAAGTTCTATTTGTGAAGGTTTCTGCTGCACACTGATGATATGTATTGTCTCCTATCGATTTTGCCTGAAGGACTTTTAGCCCAGCGGTACTCCATTTTGCGGGAGCTGCAGCAAATATCAAACTAGTAAATAGCCTAGCGACGAGTACTGTAAGTGAGGGTTATGCGAACTTCAGAAAAACACCTGCACATTTCTAATATTGATATCCAAGAAAGAAAGAAAAAAAGGAAGACAAATATGACTTGAAACCAGCTTTTATTTGTCCAGCTGCTCCAAACAGCATGACGTCAGTTTCGACTGAATGATTTATATCAACGGAAAATTCAGCATAGTAAGGAATGTTTTTTTTATTTTTTCCCCCCTGTTATTTCTGCTTGCTGTGCAGCTCTCAGCTGTCCCTGATGAATGAACTGAGAGAGAGAAAGAGAGAGGTTTGAATGTATGCTTCTGTATCATTTTGTTTAATCCTCTCATACGATAAATGCCACGAGTTTAGCATTCATCATAATGTCAGGTATGAATAATTAAGTGGAGTGCCTTTGTTTTGGTAAATAACAAATGCTGGTGTCATGTTTTATCAGAAATTGCGTACAGCAAGCTAATGTTTATGCATTTGTTGGTGCTATCTGTGTGACATTTAGTAAAATCGGGACATTCAAGGAATTTTTCATGCTGTATAGTTTATTATATCACAGCGCTGCTGAATTCTCGAATCCAATTCGTCGGACGATCGATTCATTTTTAACGATAGCAGCTCATTTTCAGGGTTTTGTATGGCAGATGCTCAAAAATATACAGCATAAACGTACATAACGCATAATCATTGATATGGTGAAGCTTAGAGATGTTTGTGTAACATTTTTGGAAGGAGTCTCCAGTGTCAGGTTAAAATTTCCCTCTACGCACAAACGTCTTCAGGACATCGAAACATAGCAAGCTGCAGTTTTTTTAAAATGTATTTATTTATTTGTATAAATTGTTAGTATGACTTCAAGAGAGTGGAAAAAAGAGAGACTGGTGAGGGAATGGCTGGTTATAGCTGCTATAATGTACAGTAAGTGATAACAGGTATCGACTTGTTTTGGGGGTGTTGCGCAGCATTAAAGGTAACTATTAACGTTTTATTTATTTTTTTAAAGCATGACATGTTGCTCTTTAATAATTAAAAAAAAATTCTCGTGTTGAAAAACGGCTGTGGTATATGAAAAATAAAATACTTCTGGTATTTGTAAATCGTTTCCTGTAGCAGCATGTTTTGTCCCTTACATAATGCATGATTGTATTATCTCAGAATTCATTAGTGTAAATGAGTACAACATGAGGTTGCAAAGCAAATACAGCTAATGATCTCTATATGTATGTGTGTATCTACTGGAACATTTAATATTAATTAAAATACTAATTACAATACTAAACAATTAGTGTGTTTCTTTAAGCTTTAATAGGAAATCACGAAAGCTCTTTAGCTGTAGATAATGTAGTATTTCTGTATTTTATTTTAAGTATCATACTGGTTTGATCACAATATTGTATTTTTTTTTATACTTTATGTACAGTATATTGTATTTTTTCATGGATCCATTAATCATGGATACATATCCAATCTCGAGCATGATAAACCGAATAGTTTGGATCCAGTTTGAACACTTTCGACCCAGTTTAAGTTTAATCCTGGAACATTCAAGATTTCCTCTGGAGCACTGCTTAGAAATTAGGGAATACGATTCAAATTTCCGAGCAAGCATTTAAAAAAATAATTAAATAAATAAGTAATGTCTAGTTGTAATTCCAGCAGATCGTTTTTGTCATGCTTGCTTCGGGAGTTTGTTCAGATAGAAAGTCTACTATCCAAAACCTCAGTTGACGTCAAGCCCCGCCCACATGTATATGGCCATTTTAGAAAATTTGGGGCACGTTGTTTTTCATGCGCATGAGAAATCTTTGTATATTTTGGAAAACGTTGACCTCACTGTATTATCCGGCGTTTATGTTTTTTGCTTGTGCTATGAATGTGCATTGTGGCTAACCACGTAGTTACCTTGTGGACTGGAATTTCCTAATGTATTAAGATTTTTGCATTTTAATTTAGCTTTATTTTGCTATTATACCTTGATGAATATGATGCATGGTGTATTTCTCATAAATCCACCACATTTTGCCTTCATTTCTGTCAGTTTATTATATACTTTCACTGGGCTGGTTTGTACATGGAAGCATTTTCAAATTTCCTTTTGTGTAATGGAGATATTTTTGAAAATTGTCTTTGTGTGGACAAGAAGGTTGTTGTTGTTGTTGTTGTTGTTTTTAAATGGTGCAGTAACAAACATGTTTAAAAAAGATGATCCATATATGTATGTATGGACAGGACTGCTGTCCAAATCCTGATATTAAATCTTGTTCAAACTGAAAGTTCAAGAAGGCTCTAAAAACCCAAACCAACAGATTTATCACCTTAAGCACTTGTTCTTATCGAACCCTGTCGAGGCAACACCTGACCATCCACAGGTCGCAGTTTTTCAGAGACTGTCCTCCATTTTGTGGCTGTGTGTGCGCTATGTGTGGCTCCAGATGGCTGCTGTCCCTCTCTCTCACTTGTCACAGGAGGGCTGTAAGCAGAGGCTCAGGGCTCTAATTTCTACATTCTGAAGGAGCGATGAAGATCGGATAAGAGTCATTACGCCAAAAAAAAATATGTTTGGAAGTCAATTCACATCCGCTGTGGAGGGAAGGAAATGAGAGGGTCAGACAGAGAGAGAGAGAGAGATTGCAGAAAGAAACAGACAGCAAGCAGATGTTTGCCATCATCACCGAAATGTCACAAGTGGATGTGTTGTGGAAAAGTGTGTGTGTGGAAGTATGAACGTCTGCGGCACGTACTGAATATTCACGATCTTTGTACAGTTGCAGGTGCGCCACGACGCTTTCATTTCACCGTGTCCTGTGTTCAATGAATATGCATGAGAAGGAGCCAGAGACGATTAATTCTGACTTTACCCTTTTTACAAAAGGCTGCCTGCTTGTATGAGCATCTTGCTGATTATTTTCCCATGTTTGCGTTTGTATAATCTTGAATTTGTGTTTTGTTGACCTTCTGTATAAATCCCACACTGTACGGACCTAGATCTTTTAATATTATTACAGTTTACATGCAATTCCTCGAGATCAGATTAAATGATTGAATGACATCTTAAACAGGATTTAGTTCTGCTCCACTAACTTGATTGGTCGAGCAGCGTTCCAAGAGTGCTTATACTGTATATAGTATTAGCCCACTAGGATGTTTCACTGTTTGTGTCCACTCGTCTGTATTCACAACTAAAACTTCCAGTTCCTGGTTCAAAACGGTTACTACGTTAGAGTTAGCGACATCTTCAGCGGACATGGCAAACGGTACAACTTTTATTGATATAATTTTTGAACTTAAAATGTGAAAGTTCGTCAGATAAATATGAAAAGGAAGAAGGGAAGCCATTTTCACCAGGTGAACCTTTAACAAGAATGTACAAATCAATGTGAGCTAGCTAGCTAGACAGCTAACTGATATGCTATAAAGTGAGAGTAGCTTCTTTGGGATCTATTTCTACTAAAGGAGCAACAATAAAGAAAATATTTGGCCATATTGTGTACAAAATATCAGTTATATAGAAGCAACATCGCACTTGCAACTGTGTAGTTATTCTGTACATCAGCACGGTTGTGATTAGCTACAGCACTTGCCATGGAACGAGCATTTCTAGTTGTAATTGCAGCTGATAAGCACTAGAGATGTCTGCTATCCAAACCTCAGTTGACATCAAGCCCCGTCCACATGTACAGTCAGAAATTTACTAAAGATCACATGGACAAGCCAGAAGACTACTGGAAAAATGTTTTGTGAATGGATGAGACCAAAGTAGAACATCAAAGTTTAAATGAGAAGCATTATATTTGTAGAAAGGAAAACACTGCATTCCAGCATTAGAACTTTATCCCATCTGTGAAACATGATGGGGTAGTATCATGGTTTTGGGCCTGTTTTTAACTTCATCTGGTAGAGGACGATTTGCCTTCATTGATGGAACAATGAATTCTGAATTATACCAGCGAACTCTAATGGAAAATGTCAGGACATTTTCCAGAGAGAGTGGGTCACGCAGCAAGTCAACGATCCTAAGCACACAAAGAATACCAAAGAATGGTTAAAGAAGAATAAAGTTAATGTTTTGGAACGGCCAATTCAAAATTTTGCCCTTTATCCAGTAGAAACGTCGTGGAAGATCCTGAAGCAAGCAGTTCATGTGAGGAAACCCACCAACATCCCAGAGTTGAAGCTGTTCTGTACTGAGGAACAGGCTAATATTCCTCCAAGCCGATGTGCAGGTCTGATCAACAGTTACCGGAAAATGCAGTTTAGTTACAGTTATTGCTACGCAAGGGGGTCACACCAGATACTGAAAGCAAAGGTTCGCAGATACATTGTAGACTCTAGTTCTGTCTTGTATTCAGACTTCCCTTCTAGGTTAGCTGTATATATATATATCGAGAATCCAGTTCTTTGCTAGTCTTATGTATTGTAGACGCTAACTCTGTGCTAGGCATAGCTTCCAGCTGTGCTCGTTTGCATTTAGTAGACTCCTGCTCTGTGCTACTCTTGTATTTTGCTGTCTTAAGTTCTATACGTGTCTTGTATTCTGTTTAAGCTAGCTCTATGCTAATCTTATGCATGTATACTCTTTAGTTCTGTTCCAGGCTGTTACGTTGTAGATTTCTGTTCTTTGCCAGGTTTTCAACTTGAAGATTCTTGCGTTCTGCTAGTCTTGCTCTCTAGACTCTCTCTATATAGCTGTGTTTTATCTTTTACATTCTAGTTCTATGCTAGCTTTGAGTTTTGTAGACTGTGTCTCTGCTACTGTTGTATTCAGTCAGGTATAATAACGATGATCTTTCTCCCTTCACTTTAATATTGCCGTTATCCCTCGTCATGCATTCACTCTACTTTGTTAAACCATTACAAATAGTCTGTTTGCCAGTGATTGAAACGATTGGTGAGTATATAAAGATGAATGGCGCTATAATCGGATTTAACAAGCTCTTTCTCTGTGCTTGTTCAGTCGATGAGATTTTAGCCTGACATTTCTACAGTGTAAAACTGACGCTGCTCTCAAATATTAGAAGTAGATTATGACTTGTTTTAAATGTGCATGTGTCTACACGCATGCAAGTATGAGTCTGCAAACGTTGATTAGCTAACTCGTAAAAGGAAAGCGCATGTTCAAATTCCACTCCACGGCCCGCAGGCTCAAGATGTTCTGTCAGCTGTTCCTCAGCAGCCTAATTTGTTCTCTTGTCCTATGCGGGCCCTTTTGCTCGACAGCAGAATACATCAATCTTAAAAGCGGCTTCTGTGTGAAATTCCTCTTTAATGGCTTTTTACATTCTCTTACAATTATAATGTAGCTAGAAAAGCAGGCAGGGAATGTGAAACATGCATTAGGGTTCAGAGGTGATGAAAGGTATCATAGAGAGCGGTAACTGACTTCTTTCATGTGTGGCAATTACAGCTGAATGTGAATGATGTGGGGGCTTGAAGACGTGAGAGGAATGGGTTAGTTGGTTTCTAGCCTTTGTATCATGGGGCTGCTTTTTCAGAGTTGTTGAGTTAAGTCTAACTGTTATGTCAATATTTACGCGGGGAAGGTTATGCGTATTCGGAGTCGGGTTACGTGCATGCTTAAGGTGATGGTCTAAGCTGCAAATTCAGAGTATGCACATCGCCTGGAGATTTTCTCAGAAGTTTTCTTTTCTTTTCTTTGTGATTGTTGTGGTCAAAACTGCTTGGTTTTGATGCAGCTTTTGTGTTTTTGTTGTGTTTGTTTATTTTTGCAGAAAAAGTCTTTCACAGTGATGTTTGTTGGTAAATGGGACCTCTTAGGCGTACTCATGTTTGCCGCAAGTGAATCGAAGAGGGCTTTGGCTGTGTTGTGATGACATCGCACGATGCATCTTCGCTCAAATCGGTGGAAAATCTGTGGTAATATTGAAAAATTGCAAGCTCCTTGGAATAATGCGGACTTTACATGATTTTGAATTCATTTCTACGATTGCAAAATCCTGGAGGGACTGACTGATGTGGCCTGGTTTTCGTGAATAACACTACTGGACATGGGGTCCAGACCAATGTCTTTAAACGCAAGCACTTGCTTTTCTGTCAAAGAAAACAAAACATAAATAGGAAAGAAAGTTTGAAAATGAATGGAAGTTACTGAACGAGGAACTAGAGAGTTTTTTCCCCCTTTCTGTTTTGATTTGCTTTGTATGGAAGACCGTTGCCATGATGAGAAATAATTGTAAAAAAGGTCATTGCGACTTTATATCTTTACATCTCCCAATCCTATCATTTGTTTCTCACAATTACGAGTTTACATATCACAATTCTGACTTTATTTCTCTCTCGCAATTTAGACAATGTAAACATTTCATTTAGTGACTTTTGAAGAATGCATCAACAAAGCATCAGCGATTCTCCATAAATAGACTAACACTCATCAACTTGTCAAGACAAGGAAAACCAGATGCCAGCCTGTGCCCATTACCTGAAGTTATTCAGGTATATTTCAGCTACTGTGTCAAGTGGATGTCTAAATTACGTGTTAAAAAGTCAGAATTGTGAGATGTAAATTCGTAGTTGCGAGAAATAATGTCAAAATTGTGCAATAGGAACTCGCAAGCATGAAGAAAAAAAGTCAGAATTGTGAGATGTTTACTCAAAATTGCGAGAAAAAAAAACTCGGAAACAAGCGTCTATAGCTTTGTTTGTATTTTTGCTGTCAAAATGTAATAAACCTCATTATTTGGCAGTTAATCAAATAGCACTTGATCTAGCACATCCTGTTATTTTCATTACATTTATGAAGCCACAAGATACTAATTGAAGGTCATGAAATCGTAATGCGTGCACAGGATGCAGACTATTTAATAACGCTTTTAATTAGATGTTTTGAGTCACTGAATTTACGAAGTAATGCCAATGTTTTTGATTCATTCGAAAAACGTTCACAAAAAGTAATCCTACCATTTATCCAAAGGCATGAGTCTTTAAGATGTTGTTGATGTGGTGCACATTTGATGCAGTAATAAACATAATTATGTTCTTTTCCAGATCCAGGAAGGCTCATGGCATCCATGACTTCTCTTCTATCTGTCTTCTCACTCCTTCTTGCACACTGTTTTTTATTAAATATATAATTAAAGTAATATGCTTCCAGAAATGATCATTATTTGTTTCTGACTTTTCCTTAGTGCACTAAGACAAGCGATACATCAAAGAAATAACGGATTAGGACTTTACCTTCCAGGACTAGCCAATTAGAATGTTTTTGTTTTTTTTCCCCCCCTTATCACTCGAACAAGCCCCGCCCCTTTTTGTCTTCCCTTCCTCTTGCTCTCTCTCTTTCTCTTTCTCTCTCTTTCTGGAGGTTGTTTTATGCTAACTCTTGTGTCTTCTTACTAACCAAACAGCTTCAAGTTCTTCCAGTTTGATTTGTACTTTTTTGTGTTGTAGTTTTCCTTACCTTTTGTGTCCATTTGAAATGACTAACATTGTGTCATTCACGGAATGTCGGACCATCTGTTGTTTTCTCTACTTAACTTGCGTACTTACATACTAACCTCTTTAAAAAATTGTCATTCTTTTAATTGACAAACCAATCAATGAAGACATTATATATTTCAATATATACGAATTTAATCATTTGGATCATTCTCTTTATTTGAAAATAATTGTAAAAATACTTATAATATAGAAATATTTTATTCAGTTTTACACACATATATATATATATATATATATATATATATATATATATATATATATATATATATACACACACACACACACACAGTACTGTGCAAAAGTCTTACATACAAAGAAATGCTGTAGGGGCAAAGATGCCTTTAAATATAATCAAATTATATTTTTCAATATTCAAAAAAAACTATAAAGCACAATAAACATTAATAACTGGAACTACTAATTAGTGCAGTTTTATAAGGAAATGAGCTGTACGTTTTACTGAACCAGCAACGGCTCTTCTGGAGATGTTGACTGTCGCACTTGCTTCTTATTTTTGCAGCAAAATCCAGCAGCCTTCATTGTATTTTTTTTTTTTCTTTTTGAAAAGTGGTCTCTTACATAATACACTGCTTCCTTTACTGAAATACAAACATTTTTCTGTAACATTTCATTTTGTGCTGGAAAACTAATGTTTGGAAATCTAAAATGTTTTTGTAGTGACTCGAAAATGTAGAAGTCATAAAATAAAAATCTGTGACATAGTTTGTACTTAAACAAAATTGGTTGCCTGAGACTTGCACAGTACTGTATATATAATTAAACACCGGTTGGCCTACAACCATCTACTTTCAAAATCATTTACCAGCCGAGATACGTCTCCACTAAAGAGACAAAAACTAAATGACCTTTATTGAATTCACGGTTTGTCACTGCTATATTTTTTTTTTCTTCCCCCTCCCCTATTTTCTCCTAAAGCACTCAGGCATTGGACACGCTATGGTAAACAAACTGCATTATATGGTAGATATCATTCTAATTGTCTTCTACTTTGGTTTGCCCTGGATTTCCGTTTCCTCTTTCTATTCTGTTTGCTTTTACTGACTACACAAACTCCTGTCAGTCTCAAGGTAGTCACGAAAAAATTTAAATATCCACATTTTATTTCATTTTCTTCCACCTTTATTATAATAGCTGTGTTCTGCTTTTCATCCACCTAGGACTTTTTTTTATTTTTGATTTATTTAAAAACAAATGTTTTGCATTTCATCTGCTTCCCTTAAACGTGTGCAGTCTAAATATATGCATTTTTAAAAAAATATATAAATATTTGCAAATAGTCTCTGTAGATTTCCTTTTTTCATACTTTTCCCCTTTTTGTTTTCTCAACAAAAATGATACTAATTATAATTCTAGCAATAATTACAATTTCTTTACATAATAAAAATGATCACGTTTGATGACTCTAATGGCTGGCAGTAAGACTAACACATAATTGAGTGCAAAGGTTTGTACACCCTTAGAATCTCTAGTGCATAAGATTTATTTAATGATTAATTATGTATTTAGATATTTTGGTCTGTTTTCAGTTTTCTGATATAATCCACGATGCCACTTATCTACCTGCTCACTACCTGCTGATATAGGGTTTAGTCCTGTACGTAATGCTAGCAATCCAGCAGAGCTTTAATCATTGAGTGCGTCTGTAATTGAACGGCTATAAAATGGCTATATTTTAAAAGGCTGAAAGGAAATGTTTTTAACGTAATGACATATTCCATGTTAATCCATAGAAGTATACAATATTGAACTATTTTCTAATGAATTGTCCTTTTTTAAAACTGCATATTATAAAGACTATACTTGCATTTAAATATCATTAATTAACATGACCAAAAACGTCTTGCAATATAATAATTTTTGAAAATTATTCATTTCTTGACTTATTTATTGAGTCATACGTGTCATACATTAACCCTGCAGTTTAGCTCGAATTTTCATTTACAATCAAAGAACTAGAATCTTTTAACAGGAAATATTTTGTAAAATCGATATCAAGTATAGAAAGTAATATTTCACATCCATAAATGTTGCTTTCTTACTGCCTGACATCAGATTCTTGACATGATCTTGTCTATTATCGCTAACCCTAACACGAAACTCTTTACGTGGCCTTATTTACTCCTGCATGCAAGCAAATTTCCTCAAAATTCTTTTGACAATCAGCTACATAACATCCAGTTATGTATGTATATGTAAATCTATATACATGTTTAATGCGCATGTATATACATTAGGCGTATACAGTATATCTACATGATTGCAACTTTATTTTTTTTCTTTCCCATCATTGGACAAGAACAAACAAATAATGACTTCATTGTATCTTGCTAAGGAAAATGAAAAAAAAAAAGAAGTTAGAGGGAAAGAACTTTTCTTTTACAGTCAAGTGCACTCATTTGCACACAGCATGAGGTTTAATCAGTAGGACTGTTGGTGAAAAATTGCATTTGTGCTCTATTCTGTAAGAAGGCCTCTTTTAGACATCCATTCGTATGCAATTATTGTGCTTTAAGAGAAATTTAAGCAGTGGCTCAAATAGTTATAGTAACACTTAGAATGCTTAGTGTTTACTGTAATAACAAAGGTCTTTCCCTCTTTCTTCTATTTTTCTTTAACTTAAACATAGCATTCAAAATTTTTTATTTGATTTATTTTTAATCATTACATGCATTTTTTTACAATTATTTTTTCATCGTTGTGTTTTGTGTAGCATGGACTTACTTATTTTTATATTACCTTTACCCATTTCTATCCTGGGAGGGTGTCTGTGTTGCCCAAGCCGAGGACATTTCGGCTTGCACGAGTGTTTGGATTCGAGTTCTTTGGGTTCATTTCTGTCACTTTCCCTTATGATTAACCCCCATAACCAACTAAACATCCGTGGAGCTTTATGTTCTTTCCTGGTGCAGTGGTGTGTTCTGTAGTTTTATTTTGACACCCTTCTCCCATTGCTACTGAGTGGTTTTAGTTGTCCTTTTCTTTGGTGTGAGGCCTTTGTTGGTTTTGTTTTTGTCGCATGGCTTTTTCTCCACCATACTAGCATTTTGTTTTGGATGGATTGCTGTCTTTCATTATTAACCACAGAAAACCCCTTATCACCAAAACAACTTGAGATTTCTGACGAACCCGATCTGATTTTCAAATCAAATCGTAGAGGATTTCTCCAATTGACTACTCCAGTTGTGTTTCTTCTAATTTTTACTAAATTTACTAAAACCTAAATCTGTTACTAATACAATTGTTTAAACCAGACCTTTGTTATAACTGTACTAACAACCATTTTTGTGTCTGACTCTCCCTTACTTACTAAAGTACTAACCGATTTCCCTCATCCCGCAACCCAATACCTCAACACTTATACATATTTTCCCATTTAAAGTCCCCCTTGGCCCATATCTTGTTCACCTCCTTCTCTATTCAAAGCCCCTAGTTTTATTTACATATTTAGGGATCCACTTGTTTGATTTTTTTAGTTTGGAATGATGTTGGAATCACACTTTACTCGGCTCTGGAATACCATCTGTCTTTTCTAAATCTAAGGGGAAACTGCGGATTGTCATCAAGCTGCCAGCCACCTGTGCAAAGATCCATGGCTAAAAATGGGCCACCAAATGTGTGCCAATTTAAACAAATGTACGCCAAGGTACACCAATGTACACTGATGTATACTGATGTACACCAGTGTACAACAGTGTTCACCAATGTACACCAATATTGAGGTACATTGATGTATACAGATGTACACAGCAGCGTACAGTATGCCAATGTTCACACAACAATATATGCCAGTCTACCAATATACACCAATATATGCCAGTTTACATTGATGTACTCAGTTGTACACTAATGTATGTCAGTGTACACCAATGTACAACAGTTTACTCCCATGTACATCAGTGTACACCAATGTATGCCAGTGTACACCAATGTATGCTGATTTACAACAATGTACACTCAATTATGCCGATGTACACCAATGTAAAATAGTGTACAATGATGTACATCAATGTACATCACATACACTAATGTACAAATTTAATTTGCATTACTTTGAAAGTGTAGCTTCTTTTATTGATTAATTGCAAGCAATGTAACTTACCATTTGGACTCTTTTTGTCCAACTTAGTGGCAGTCAAAGGTAAGTGGAATGGATGCGGGGTGTTTTCAAAATCTGTTTAAGGGGTTAAATAAAATGGATTTAGTTTGGTTAGTGCTGCAATAGTGGAAAGTTTAAAAATTATTTCTTTACTACCATAGATATATAGACATTTATCATTAAAAGATTTAGGATTTTGTCAACACTGTGTGGACAGTACTATTCCATTTGTGACTTTTTATAGGCTTCATGTAGTACAGGAAGTTTTTTTTTTTTAATGATACAGGGACTGATAAATCGATAGCTACGGTGCTCGATAGCACTACGCGCTCCGAATCCCATCACCCTCTGAGCTAAACATATAATCCATGGTGCTGTCTCGCTGATAGTAGAAAGATTTCTCGGATTAATTAGCATGCAAGGATGACACAATATTTTCTCTCTGTGTGTGCGCGCATATGTATATAAACTGTCCATTGAAACCTGAATGAGCATGATGTTAGGTAACTGCTAGAAGATATCTTAAGTTTACTCTCTTAAAGCAAATGCCACCACTTTGGATATGCGTGGGCGGTCAGAATTTCTCTAGCATACAAATGAAAAAGGCACCTGAGGCAAGTTCTAGCCTACTGTGTCTGACTTCGGTGAGCTTTACAGCTCTTAAACCTGGCTGGAGAGAGATAAGAAGACTATGGACATATTTTAAGTCCTAGGGGGATGAGGTTTGTTTAAAATTTTCTAAGGGTGCGTTCACATATGTCTGTTTCAATCAAACCTTGGTGTGTTTTCCTCTTTGGCACTGTTTTATAAGTAGGTAAAAACACTTTGGAGTAATCACACTTGGGTGTGGACCAAACAAAAAGAAAAACAGCCCAAGACCATCTAAGTAAATAAACTTCCAAGTGAAATCTAGAGGAGATTCAACCTTGTATTAAACCAACTGTCGGAAATGAACGAAATACGGTATGTATTTTAGGTTGTGTGAGTTTTTTTTTTTTCTGTAGATTAAAGCTAGGCGTGAATTGAGCCAAAGGCCTGAGCTGAAGCGCTGCAGAGATGCCATGTGTTCTGGATATTTGGCCGAGCAAACAAAAAGAGCAAATAAACACTGGATGCGATTCAGTGTTTTTAAAACTAGTTATTTAAAGAATTATCTATTCATTTATTTCACTTTTGCGCTGTCTTCTCTATGTTTAGGTGATTTATGTGATTGCTATACATATTTTAATAAGCTTAATCATGTGTGGTGGGAAACACATCCACAACAAATCGCACACAAAATAAAATGGTCATATTTGCTCTCATTCATAAAACAGCAAAATGAAATAATAGATGTGAAAGCACCCTAAGAGCACAGAATTAGTAGGAATGTGAAGTCTCAAGGTTAAACACCTAATGTAAATGGTGTTTCAGGGATCCGTTAGACATTCCACCAAATCATTTGCCATTGGAGAGAAGTGTTATATTTTCACTCTAGAGTACAGACTTGGCAGGCAGTCATTTTTAAAATGCTAATCCTCTCCTTTCGCTCAGCATGATCAAAAGCAAAACCATTATAAGTGATTTATAAAAAGTGTGTGTGTGGTGTAGCATTTCTGGAGTTCAATAAAAGAGATAGATTTTCTCCTTGATTCACTGGGTTGTAGCCTTATGCTTTCTTTCTTTTTTTCTACCATCACTTAACTTGAATCTGTTATCACCCGGCTGGTCTGCTGAAATGAAACGTTTTGGCGTCATTTTGGACACTCTTGACAACGTTATGATTACTGCGAAAGCATTTAGTCATCACAGGCTATTCTAGACTAGAAGAATGGCCTGTCAGCTCATTTTTAATGTATATAAAGTAGGTTCTGCAAACTTGCTGAGACCAATGCATCAGTATAAAATAATTACCTCAGAACTGACAGGAGATCAATTTCCCCATATATATCAGAATGGGCTCATGACAGCAAGATTGAAAATTTTAGTCCTTGCGCCTTTGCAGTGTCTTCCAGCAGATCTATGGGGGACTAGGGAGGAATTATACGACTAGTTTTCTGCAGCTGTAGTTCTGTGCTGTTAGGATTCAAAATAACTAGATGGAAACGGAAGGAGTGGGTGAGGGGAGGAGTAGGAAAAGAGTGGGGGAGAAGTAAGTAAGGTTTTTCCAGCAAAAAAAAAAAAAAAATAGTGAAAGAAGGAGTTTGGAAAGAGAGTCAGGGAGAAAGTGATGAAGAAAAGAAAAAAGGAAGTCTGATTTCATATTGAAGATTCATCAGTGTTTCTTCACGCAGAAGCTTTTCTCTATATTGCTCTTTTAACATTTCTCAGGATTTGACACACTCTTTCTTTATCAATCTCTGCCTTTTCCTGTTTTTCTTCTTTCGCAACCTTTCCTTTTTCACTCTTCTTTTTCTGTCTTTGCTCGAGTTACGTTGTCTGATGCTTTATAGGTGTGTATTGTATCATTAAGCAACAGACATTTCCTAATAGAAAAGGGATTTTTACTGACAATAGTCAAATTAAATGCATGACTATTTGGCAACACTTTCATAGACTGTCAAAAGTGAAGTAAAATACATTTCTGTTTGGAAACATTTTATTAGGGTGCTGTTCATATGACTAAATGAAGCCTACATAAGCACTTTATAACATACAATTGACATATAAAAACTATAATTAAGGTGTCATGTTCTTGCTTTAAATCTTCACAACAGAGAAGTGAGTTTCATTTTATTAACAGTAGTATCATTAAATGTACTTCTCTTTGGAAACACTTTAATGGTGCTTATGCCAACTGACATATACAAACAGTGTCTCACATTTTTCTCAAGTGAGTACACCCCTCATGTTTTTTGTAAATATTTGATGATATCTTTTCATGTGACAACACTGAAGAAATGACACTTTGCTACAATGTAAAGTAGTGAGTGTAACAGTGTCAATTTGCTGTCCCTTCAAAATAACTCAACACACAGACATTAATGTACAAACCACTGGCAACTAAAGTGAGTACACCCTTAAGTGAAAATGTCCAAATTTTGCCCAATTAGCCATTTTCCAACCCCAATGTCATGTGACTTGTTAGTGTTACAACGTCTCAGGTGTTAATGGGGAGCAGGTGTGTTAAATTTGGTGTCTTCGCTCTCACACTCCCTCATACTGGTCACTGGAAGTTCAACATGGCACCTCATGACAAAGAACTCTCTGAGGATCTGAAGAAAGAAATGTTGCTCTACATAAAGATGGCCTAGGCTATAAGAAGATTGCCAAGACTCTGACACTAAACTGCAGCACGGTGGCCAAGACCATACAGCGGTTTAACAGGACAGGATCCACTCAGAACAGGCCTCGCCATGGTCGACCAAAGAAGTTGAATGCACATGCTCAGCTTCATATCCAGAGGTTGTCTTTGGGAAATAGACGCATGAGTGCTACCAGCATTGCTGCAGAGGTTGAAGGGGTGGGGGGTCAGCTTGTCAGTGCCCAGCGTCCTATCCAGAGGTTGTCTTTGGGAAATAGACGTATTTGAAGGGGTGGGGGGTCAGCCTGTCACTGCTCAGACCATATGCCGCATACTGCATCAAATTGGTCTGCATGGCTGTCGTCCCAGAAGGAAGCCTCTTCTAAACATGATGCAAAAGAAAGCCTGCAAACAGTTTGCTGAAGACAAGCAGAGTAAGGACATGGACAGCTTCTGTGGTCTGATGAGACCAAGATAAATGTATTTCTTTCAGATGGTGTCATGCGTTTGTGGTGGCAACCAGGTGAGGAGTACAAAGACAAGTGTGTCTTGCCTACAGTCAAGCATGGTGGTGGGAGTGTCATGGTCTGGGGCTGCATGAGTGCTACCGGCATTGGGGAGCTACAGTTCATTGAGGGAAACATGAATGCCAACATGTATTGTGACATACTGAAGCAGAGCATGATCAGTATGCAGTATTCCAGCATGATAACGACCCCAAACACACCTCCAAGATGACCACTGCCTTGCTAAAGAAGCTGAGGGTGAAGGTGATGGACTGGTCAAGCATGTCTCCAGACCTAAACCCTATTGATCATCTGTGGGGCATCCTCAAATAGAAGGTGTAGGAGCACAAGGTCTCTAACATCCACCAGCTTCGTGATGTCGTCATGGAGGAGTGGAAGAGGACTCCAGTGGCAACCTGTGAAGCTCTGGTGAACTCCATACCCAAGAGAGTTAAGGCAGTGCTGGAAAATAATGGTGGCCACACAAAATATTGACAATCGGGCCCAATTTGGACATTTTCACTTAGGGGTGTACTCACTTTTGTTTGCCAGTGGTTTAGACATTAATGGCTGTGTGTTGAGTTATTTTGAGTGGTTAGCACGTTCGCCTCACACCTCCAGGGTCCGGGGTTCGATTCGCGCCGGGGCCATGTGTGTGCGGAGTTTGCATGTTCTCCCCGTGCTGCGGGGGTTTCCTCCGGGTACTCCGGTTTCCTCTCCCAGTCCAAAAAACATTGCATGGTAGGTTGATTGGCGTGTCTAAATTGTCCATAGTGTATGAATGCGAGTGTCTGTGATTGTGCCCTGCGATGTACTGTACCCCGCCTTGTGCCTGATGCCCCCTGGGATAGGCTCCAGGTTCCCCGCGACCCTGAAGAAGGAGTAAGCAGTAGGAGATGGATGGATATATATATATATATATATATATATATATATATAATGCCATTGTCATAAATTGTAAACGATAAAGTGAGTTTATTATTATTAATTTTTTAATAATAGTTATTTATAAATAGTAATATTAAAGGCACGTTATTTAAGGGTCAGGGGAAATGTTCATGAGCCTGTCATTACATCACTATAGATATGTCATAACTTTGCTAACAAAAATGTGTCTGTTAATGTAAATGTTACAACTTGACAACATAATTGAAAAGCAATCTTTGTCAGCTGATATGTCTTTTAAACTGGTTAAGTAGGTTTATGTCAGTTGTCATGAAGGGCTTAGTATATAGCATTTGTGTCAGGTAGCCGTATTCACATCGACTCCTGAGGAAGGTGTTACCAGATATTTTAAGGCTCAAACTATTACTTTATTAAAATGGTACCTACATTGGACCTTCAAAACATTCATGTTAGGTAAAGCATTTGCATTCAAAACTATTACAAAGTACAGTTCCATCACATGAGCATACTTATTTACGGAGCCCATATGCCAACCAAATGAATCATTTCAGTGAACTCAAATTAAATTGGTAATCAGCTCTGCATTTGTAACACTCTTATGTTATATGATATGTATGCCGTCTATGTATAACTTTATGTATAACTGCGTGTTTAACATGGGTATAATTATTATGACTAGGACTCGATGTCGTTAGTGACTTCTGAGCTACATAGTCAAACATGCAATTCTCTAGCTATTTGGCCAGCATCCTCTATAGCAAAAGTTTGTTTTGGCATGCATGTAAAATATAGCCACAAATTCTCCTGATACTTCTCTCCTAGATGTGAGATTATGATGCAAGAAACTGAAACCCAAGCTGAGCCCCGAATCTCTGCTGGTGTCTGCTCTGAGCATCCTAGTCTCTGCTGGTGTATCCATTACTGTTTTGCCAGATAGAGTATCAAATGCTAAGTATAGGCCTAATCATTAAAAAAAAAATTGTCATCTTTTTTTTATTTTTATAAATAAGCAAATTCGATGACCTTGATATGACATATTTTCCACACTGTAAGATGCCTCCTAAAATCTGTCTGCTTATGATATCAGTGCGCTATTATATATGTTATTCATTGTGTAAGTTTTAGCTGAATGTCTGTCAGCAGTGTTTAGAATATACGTGACAAAAATGAATAATATGGCAAGCACAGTATATGATTGGTTCATTGGTGGTGGGGGAAGGGTTCTTGATTCTCAGGAGGTGCTACATGTTAATGCCTGGTTATGAAAAGTAAAAGACATCTATGGGTTGTTTGTACGTACTTTTACGTATCGTAAAATCATGAATGAGTTGCAGCAACTCAAAATTTCTCTTCACGTCAGCCTTGAGGTACTATATGCTAATAGAAATAGTTTTACGGGTCGTCAATTCATAATCGAGTATACGTAGCAACTTGTTTGCCCCGCCCACTCAGCTCTTTAGTTACGCCCACCGGAATGTTGCAGTACTGAGAGGATTTAGTCATACCCTTAAGTAACCGTGCATGTTAACGGCATAAGCTTGGTTTTTTAAATGTGGCTGGCAAGAAAGTTTTCAATTGTAACATGAACATAAACCTGTAGCTGTATTAGAAAAAGGAAAATAAATGCGGAATTTGTTGGTTGTGTATGGAAGCGAGCACTAACCTCCCTGTTCCCCCTTTTTCAGCTGGATCTCTCGCACAGGTGGCTGGCAGCTGGCTGACGTGCCCCTTGTTAACGATTCACATGTTCTAACGATGGAGGCCAGGCCACAAACAAGCTGTGCCAACATCATCAAATGTCACCAGCATTGTGGTGGCTCTCTCTGAGCACAGGCATAATTGCCAAACAGTGTTTACCGCCTGGACCGTAAAGCTCTTGCCCTAAACCACACAACAGAGCACAATCCATAATCGAAAGTCATTTCTATGCTAGGACCGAGAGAACACATGGTGTACGTTGCGATGTTATGTTCTTGACCATTCTTGATTTGTGTTCACTACAAGATGGCAAGTCTTCCCTTTTGCGTTATGAATTTATGAACACGGCCATTATATTTGTTCCTGTATATTTATTAGCATCATGGTTCTCCAAGGACAATTTACATAACGACTATGTAAAGGAACTCGAAACAGCGCCCTTCCATGTATAAAGAAAACCCCTTCGGCTCAACTCGAGTTCCCTGTAGACTCTCTCACTCTCATAGCAGACATAAAAATGCGTTGCCCTGTTTCCGAGGGAAGTACGGAAGATGAAACCAAAATTGTATGAATGAAAAGAAAAGAAACACTGGGGGGAAAAAAGCATAAGAATGCTCAGCAGGAGTTTCTCTAAAGTACAGCTGTTGAAGGCCCATCCAAACATCTCTAAAATAAAATGAGAATATTCGAACAAAACCTGTTATTATGCATGTGTATGAAGCGTGTCTGTCTCCATTTTAGAGTGGGTTATTGTTTTCAGATTTTGTCCATGAATAAAAGGGCAGGCAGGAAGGTAATTATATTCCAAACATTTCTCAATCCTTGCTTTTGTAGTGTTGAATCTCATAAGAAATTGGAACTTGAGCTGCAGACAGCTGCAGCTGTAGATGGCTTGACGGCAAGTTAATATTTTCATTCAAGTCGAATTGGAAGGTGTAAAAGCAAGTTTAACTGCAAAGAGCACACATGCAATTAGCTGCAACACAAGGACATGTTTGCCAAGGATTAGGCTTAGAAGTATGATGGAAAAGGGGGGAAAAAAGGCCAAAGCAGAAGTGAAAAAATACAGAAAATGCAAACACATTGGCACATTTCAGCTGCTTCTAGCCAAGCAGACACATTTGATCCAACTGTGCTGATTTCTTCACAGCAGATGCCATATTAAACCCTGGAGCACTCGACGCTTCCTCCGGCCAGCGCTATTAGGGTAATTAAACGCAAAATGCTATCTGGCTGCAAATCCTGCACAAACCAGGCCTTTGGCACTCGTGTGGGAGATGTATCCCCGGCAAAAACCCAATTACCAAAAACACAGAAATGCTTTCATTGACCAGCATTCTCTCCTCATTATTGAGCCAAGTCAAGGTCACAAATTCAATTAAATAAAGCTGTTCCGACACATCGGGAAATGGTGCGTCTACATGCAGTTGTACTGCATTGAAGACTTCAAAGGAACAGAACCTAGGTGATGTCGCTATCTCTCTCTGTCTCTCTCTCTCTCTGTCTCTCTCTCTCTCTCTCTCTCTCTGTCTTTGTGTTGCTGTTTTTTCCATTTTTTGGTGTGCCATAGAAGTTGAAATTGGAAGGTGAAGATATACCCTCCTATAACACTTCCTATGAAGTTCACATTTTTTAATGAGCTATGGACACATTCGTATCATATTTTAATGCATTCATAAGGCATTATACAGAGTGTTATAATTATTTGTGTAAAATGCCATTCTTACTATATACATTTTTATTATTATGCATTATGTATTGTTAACATGTTGCAATATAAGTAATGTTCATATAATACATTATAACACAAATTCTGCAACTTTACAACATACTACAAATGCTTACATCTTTACAATGTACTGAACAACTTTACAACTTACAACATACTACAAAACTTTACAACTTAACAACAAAACGTTACACCATACTGCATAACTTTACAATTTACAACATACTACAAAACTTTACAACTTGCAACAAAACTTTGCAACATACTGCATAACTTTACAACTTACAACATACTACAAAAATTTACACCATAATGCATAACTTTACAACCTTCAACATACTACAAAACTTTACAACTTAACAACATACTGCATAACTTTACAACTTACAACATACTACAAAACATTACAACATAACGTTTTTGTCTGTTTGTTTGTTTTTACAAAACAATGACATCTCTGGTATTATTCATTTCAAGATCAAGACTACTTTTGTTATGCTTTATACAGAAGTGCTTGGTTTCTTTGTTTTTATCATGTGTTATGAATATAGCCATCTATCTATCTAGCTAAATAGCTAGCTAAATTGCTAATCATTTTCATAAATTACTTTAATGATGTGTATAATGCCATATGACTCCATTACACCATGATATGTATAGTTCATTACAACTATGACATTTATATAAATAGTTACCGGTAATACTGTGAGAAATAAAACCTTCATAAAGCCTTTGATTTAACAAACATTTTGTTTAAAACCTGTTACTTTCCTTAGAGCTGACAAATACAACTTATAAGCTATTATTATAATATATATCTTAATAATCTATACTCAGGAGATTGCACTCTCGTTTGGTATTATAGTTAAAAGCATCTGTTAAAAGCATCACTTGTTATGCATTATGTCAATATAAAAAAAAAGTAATTAGCACACTGCCTTTTTATAAATAGGTAAAATAAAGTGTATAAAGTCTATTGGAAAGGCTCATAGGTTTTAGGTAATTAAACATATGGGCTTCATGGGAATTGTTACAATGCACATAGTTTTTCTGGTAGAAGAAAGTATATCGTTAGTTGAGAATGAGAGATATTGAAAAGAACTTCTACTTAAAGCTAGAGTTTGTAAGGCCGCATGTCTTTGTCATGACGATTACTACTGTAGCTCAGTGTCATTCTGGTATGCCACAGCATTACGGTATGACATAATATGACATAGCTAGCAAGTGATGCTACCAGCTAAACAGAAGTGATGCTTCCAAAATGTATTCTGCAACGTCCCCTGAACTTAGCACTTGGTGGTAAAAATGTCATGAACATACTTTGCAAATATTTGTCTTATATGATGTTTATGAACACTTGTAATATCATGACACACTCTAAATGGGATTGAGTTTGGTTTTGATTGATGTGTCACATTCACAGCATTATGTGACTTGACATGCTAAAAGTACCATAAGCTACATATTTAGCCAGTCCATAAAGTGTCACAAGGCAACTTATGTCACTTGACTTAATGTAGTATTTTGTACGTCAGCATCAAAGTTAAATAAAGTAGTGTTGAGCCCAGTGAAATAAACCTGTATGGCAAATGTATGTCTCATGCAGCCCTATAAACACTACGATTTATATCAAGTTACCAAGTAAAGTGTTGGAGAAATTGAATTAGTTATGTAGATTAGCAGTCAGATTAAGGTGAATGGGCCGTTGCAGCTGTACTCTATAGAAACCTCCACTGCCTTGAGCCTCAACAAATCGAGTACTATGGAAACAATACAGGGTAGACGACTACTCAAGTTCTAACCAGTGTTTAATGCAGCTTCTTCCTTTCCTCCATTTCTTTTTTCCTCCTCTTTCTCTGGGGATTTCTCTCTCTCTTTCTCTCTCACTCTTTCTCTGATGGGCCGTGCCCAATAACAGGTGACAATATCAGTGGATGGCATTTTGACCACCACTGGTTACACACAGGAGGACTATACCATGTTGGGCTCAGATGATTTCTTCTACATCGGTGGGAGTCCGAACACCGCTGACCTTCCAGGATCACCGGTCAGCAACAACTTCATGGGATGCCTTAAAGACGTAAGTGTGTCTGTGGTGACATTTGTGGTTGACAGTGGACAACTGTGTGGTTTTTTGTTGGTTTGTTTACTTGTATTATTGGTTGATTTTAAAGTGTGGTCTGACGTTTTCTTCAGTTTCCCACTCACAACTTTTAGTTCCTACAGACTTTAGTTCTGATTTACTGTTTGATGCTCTAAAACAGAACAACTTATGGTTTCATCTTAACTTGTCATATACAATCTCTCAATAAATGTCTATAAAGACAGTATGGAGATAGTAAAAACAGGGTGTCCTGAAAGTCTCCATACATAGAAGACTACGTATTCCAGCACCACATCGGTTGTGCCTTCGTTAATGGATGTTCATGGACGTCCACTTCTCGGTTGGTCCGCAACACTTCCAGTCTTTTTTGAATTTGATAATAAGTTTGGCAACAGTGTTGTGCCTGATGTGCTCGCCATGTTTCCTGTCAAAGTCCATTGTGCCCTTGCGTCAGCTTCCTGATCCAGCCGTGAGAATGAATTCAATGTGTTCTATATAATGTATGAACAATTTTGGAAGACATTTTGCTAAAAAGTGTTCATTTCCCCATGTATAGCGATCGTTGGTGTCTCTGGTAAATTGGCTTGCTTTGCTAATCTGCTTTTAACATGTAAACGTAAATACATTTTATACAAAACGGATGTGAATAAATCATATAGCAGGCTGTAGACTATATGTTCTGGCTACTACCATTTTTGATTGGAAGTATTAAAAATCTGCTGAGACAAGCTTCAAATGACATAAACAGCTTGTTTCTGTTGACGTAAGCAGCTAGTGTGTTTTCTTTTTTTCTTTTTTGCCATTTGCTAGTTGCTTGTGTATTATTTTACACACCATTATCTTTCTCAAGGTGCACTGATGGGACACTAGCTTCTAACTGTTGTTCCCCTCTTTATTTACAGATTGTGTGCGTGTGCTTGTGTTTTAATTTAAACCTAATTCCAGTTTAGATTCTAAGCTAGATACACCGTCCTGACACGCAAATTAAAAATTGATTTCTTCGTTGGCTCCAGCACTGCGTACTTGTCTGCGTCTCCTTGCCTGTGCCCACAAAAATGTGCTACCTGCCAAAATGAACTCTGTTTACAGAAGTGCACTGCCTTTAATTAATCAGAAATGTGGTGTTGAAGCAGCCAGCATGGTTTCACATATTTTAAACAGTTTATTAATAGCTCAGGTGGTTAGAGTGATACGAAAATAGAGCCAACTGTAGCACGAGAAGTCATGTATTTACTTGTCTAGGCTGATTTTGGATGTTTCTCATTATTTCTTATAGTTGATAGTGTTTGATTTTGGTTGTTGTGCAATTCATCCATAAAAATGGAGGACTTTGATTGATTTCCGGTTAACCAACTGAGGGACACATGATGAAAGAGGTGTTAGTTTGATCCATTACTCATTATTATCAATCCGTTGTTTGTGGAATTTAAGATCGAGACCAGAGCATTAAAGCACGCTGTAATTTACTTTGGTCCAGTACAACAGTTGTCCTCAAGAGCCAACACTGCACAACTGATTCAATATTAATTAGCTGATGGTTTTACAGGTCTGTAAAGCCAAGTGTTTGGGAATCCCAGTGCAATACTACCTTATGTAATAGTGCTGACTCCAGTCCTGAATTGAGCCCAAGTGTATTCTTTTAATTGGCCAGCATGACCAGACATGGTGTTTTAAAATTAGGCAGCCAAGAAAGTGTCAACAAAAATATCTATGGCATTTTGCAGATGCTGTTATATATAGGAGCTAACAAATATCTTATTTATACAACTGAGCAGTCGAGGGTTAAGGGCCTTGCTCAAGAGGGAAGCATTGGCAGCTTGGCAGTCCAGGTATTTGAATTCTTGACCTTCTGGTCAGCAGTCCAATGTCTTATTGGCCCCTTATTATGTCAGTTTGATGTCACACATTAATGTTTATAGCAGCTGATGTCTAGTCAATAAACCTTATTAATAAATGTTTGAATAGTTTTATTTCAATCATCATGAATAGCCTATGTTGGTGCTAGAGGTATACAGTGGTGTAATTGTCCTTCCTCTTTCTGTTCCTTTGCATGTTTGTCACACTTAAGTGTTTGGAACACAACATTAAACAATAGTCAAGGACAACACAAGTAAACACAAAATGCAATTTGTAAATGAAGGTGTTTATTATTAAAGGTGAAAAAATCAAACCATCATGGCCCTGTGAAAAAAGGATTGCCCCCTTGTTAAACATACTATAACTGTGGTTGTCCACACCTGAGTTCAATTTCTCTAGCCACACCAGGCCTGATTATTGCCACACCTGTTCACAATCAAGGCATCACTTAAATAGAGCTGCTTGACACAGTAAGGTCCACCAGAAGATCCTTAAAGCTACACATCATGCCGAGACCCAAAGAATCAGGAACAATTGAGAAAGAAAATGAGACTATCAGTCTGAAAGGGTTAAAAGCCATTTCCAAAGCTTTGGGAATCAGCGAACCACAGTGAGAGCCATTACCACAAATGGCGAAACATGGAACAGTGGTGAACCTTCCCAGGAGTGGGGCCGCCAAAATACCCCAAAGCGCAGCGGGACTCATCCAAGAGGTCACAAAGACCCCACAACAATGTCCAAGAACTGCAGGCCTCACTTGCCCAGTTAAGGTCAGCGTTCATGCTCCACCATCAGGAAAAGACTGGGCAAAATGGCCTGCATGGCAGAGTTCCAAGGAGAAAACCACTGCTGAGCAAAAGAACATCAAAGCTCGCTCATTCTCCACAACATCTTGATGATCCCCAAGACTTTTGGGACAACATTCTGTGGACCATGAGACAAAAGTGGAACTCTTTGGAAGGTGTGTGTCCAAGTATATCTGGCGTAGAAGGAACACTGCATTTCATAAAAGAACATTATACCAACAGTAAAATATGGTGGTGGTGTGATGGTCTGGGGCTGTTTGCTGCTTCAGGACCTGGAAGACTTGCCTGATAAAAGACTGAATTTGCTGTCTACCAAGCCTGAAGAATGTCCGACCATCTGTTTGTGTACTCAAGCTGAAACGAACTTGGGTTCTGCAGCGGACAATGATCCAAACACACCCAAGCCACCACAATGGCTACAAAAGAAATGGGGCTCAAAGTCCGACCTGAATCCTTTGAGAGTGTGGTATGACTTGAAAAGGCCGTTCATGCTCAAAACCCTAATTAACTGATAGGACATCTGCAAAATGAGTGGGCCAAAATTCCTCCAGGAGCTGTAAAAGCCTATTGCACGTATGCCGCTGGTTGCGTTGTTGCTGCTAATGGCCCAACCAGTTATAGGTTTAGGGGCAACACTTTTCACAGGGCCATGATGGTTTGATTTTTTCTTTAATAAAAACATTTTTACAATTGTTTGTGTTTGTTGTCCTACTTGTTTAAATGGTTTGATGTTCCGAAAAGTGTGACAAACAGCAAAGGAACAGGAAAGAGAAGGCAACTTTCACACCACTGTAAAACAACCTGTAGGTGTAAGGAATGTAAATGCGTTATGCAGAATGAACATACCGTAGAATATGTTCTCACCCAGAGAAATATAAATATGAAGTTCACTATTAGTTTTTAAGATGCTTGCCATAAAGACTGCATGATATGATGGCTGTGGGAAGACCACATGCATTTATTGTTCATTCATTCATCTTTAGTACTTGCATGATCCAGGTTATGGTGGCTTAAATTTGGCTTAATTTAGGTTGAAATTAAAAAAATATTAAAAATATTAACTACATGAGCAGGATTTAAAAAAACAAACAAACCTGCATACATTTCTAGTTGAGAACAATTATGGAATTAAGTGATGTAGCTGAGGTTGTGGAAATGTCTAAGTCAGAATTGACCGGTCATGTTTACAGTGCTAGCACTTTCTGACTCTATTTTTATGTTTATTTTCTGTGTTTTTGGAGGTACAGTATAGTGGTAGGGTTCATACTTTATACAAAGTAAAATTCTGAAAAAAAAAAAAAAAAAAATAAAGTTTTATTCCACACCCAATTTGGGTTTAAGTCTGAATATGGATATTTGGAGCACTAAACATTTTTAGGTTTCATGCAGCTCCGTAAACACTACCATTACCGTGAATGATATATAAATTTGATAAATTGTTTACATACAGAAAAATATTTTTTTATAAACCTGTGTTGTTTGCAATCGTAAATGTCAATTGTAACTGTACTCCATCGAAATCTCCATCCTTCCAATTGTACTGAAAACAATACAGCGTGGATGACTACATTGAGCCCTTTCCTAATTCCTTGACCAGCTGGACCAGGTGTACAGATTAGCTTTGTTTAGTTTAGTGTTTACTGTGCACTAACGCAACTGATTTGGCTAATTATGAACCTTCATTACATGCATGAGGCTGAGAAGGGAGGATATTAAATAGCCAATCAAGGACTGCATTGCATATCCCCGGTGGAGTGTGCTCAAAGCGACGAAACTAGTCCAGCAACACTGATGTAGTCAATTCAAAGTTTTCCGAAGTTTTAAGAAGTCTGAATATGGTCATGCATGGATGGCTTCTGTCTTTGCTTCTTATCATCATTTTGAAAGACTTGCTTATGCAAACAAGAATTCCCACTGAAGCAAGCCGTTGTCTCTCCAATATAAATGGTCCCCTTCAGGCGTTGAATTATAATTAGGTATTATTTACAGTTAAAGCCTATGAGGATTATTAAGAGTTTTTATGGCAGCAATAACTTTGTGCATGACTTTGGGGGGGGAAGAATGGAAATTCTCATTATGTGTATGGTCATGAAATTTATTTTCTTTTTATTTTTAATATGGAATAATAATCAACAATAAAGTTGAGTCACTGATCCATGCTGCACCGCCCATATTATATAATAACATTTATGACTTTCCATCTGTGGCAGTCATGAATCAGAGGTTCACTGGGATCTAATGATCTGTTTGTGATTCAAAAGGAAGGCACTTTTATCCAAAGTGGCTTACAATTGAGAGAGGATTCAACCCAAATATAGAGCTGAGCACTTGTCACAAATTCCCCCTCTCAGGTTATGCTATGGCTCCCAGCGTCAATAGCACTGCTTTTGTGTTTCATGTTTGTTTACATCATGTGCGTTTTTGTTGGTATCACAATACATGATTCATGTCTTTGTCATTTTCTATTCCTCCCTTGATTAGTTTGTGGTTTTTAAGCCCCGGGGTTTCATCGTCTCAAGATCTTTTTAACGTTAAGCCTGAACATCCTAGTTCCTTGCTTCCTGGTTTTGTCTTGGATTATATTTTGGTTTCTGTTTTAGTCCTGTCTCCTCCCATCTTCTTGACATTGGTTTGTTACCCAAATGTGAACCTGTACTGTGTTTACTCAATTAGCTTGTCTATGTATACCCTGTTTTTTTGTTGGATTGTTTCTTAGTGTTCATGGTTTAGACCTTTGGCAGTTTTATTATTCTGAATATGTATCACAATAATAAAGCATGCACTAAATGTTCTGCCTCTGTGAACATTACACCTTCTAATCAATAGTTAAGTACCATAATCAATGCGCCAAAGAATCCAGTTTCTTCTTATAGACCCAGTTTACTTTATTATCCCTAAAGTTAATTGTGCATTGTTTAAAGAGAGAATACAAAATTTTCTGCACTTTTGATACAATGTCTCTGGGACAATAAGCTCTATTGCATCCTATGCCTGATCATACAAGAATTCAAATCCAAAAATATTACCTATATAATAACTGTAAAGTGCCTGTTGTACACTCTGGAGAATACTATTGAGGTAAATACCCTACCTAGTTACCCCCAGCTCTATTATTGGAAACCCTTCTTCATTCCAGCTGAAAGTCTGTTTCCCGCCACCTACAGGTTGTATACAAGAACAACGACTTCAAGCTGGAGCTGTCCCGGTTGGCCATCGAGCGCGACCCAAAGATCAGTCTCCACGGTGACCTGGTGTTCCGCTGCGAGGACGTAGCCGCGCTCGACCCCGTGACCTTCGAGACACCCGAGTCGTACATCGCACTCCCGCGCTGGGACACCAAAAAGACGAGTTCCATCTCTTTCGACTTCCGGACGACGGAACCCAGCGGCCTGCTTCTCTTCAGCCATGGCAAGCCACAGGGCAACAAAGAGCAACGTCATGGGCGTGAGCTGAAAACTGACTATTTTGCCATGGAACTGCTGGAGGGCTTCTTGTACCTGCTCATGGACATGGGCTCCGGTAGCGTCAAGCTCAAAGCCAGCAATAAGAAGGTCAATGACGGGGAGTGGTGTCATGTTGACTTTCAGAGGGAGGGGAGAAAAGGTGAGGAGACAGGAGATCTAGATGTATGGTAGGTGAGAAAGTTGCATTTTACTGCTGCTTTTTCCACTTTTATGGTATGATTGCAAATGCACACACAGCCCTATAGACGTACCTGCCTGACTCTAAATGACTTTTTAATAGACAATTAAAAGAGCATCATAACTCTTATTGATACACCCAGACAGGTGCAGAGATCTCTTCTGAGAGCCACTCATGCTTCTCTAACCACACACACACACACTCTTGCACCTGTAACGTAATTAGCACATATTCATGTTTAATGGTGCACTAGTTTTCAAGTCTTCAACAATGCTTGGGAAAAAAAAAAAACAAGAATGTTTTTGGGATACCGCACTATATCAAATTGACTGTGCTCTTGATAATATTAGCAATATTAACAACTTACACAGGGACTTGTGTGGCGTATGCTCCAAGAAAACAGATTCAAAATGTGTGGAAATGTGGATATGTGTAGAAATGTGGATATTGTTTGGAAGGAGTAACAGTCAGTAGGTTTTCCTCCATGGGAAAGTCTTCAGGATTGAGAGCTTTGTGGTTTCTCTGTGAAAAAAAATAATTTGGTCTTATTCTTATTTTTGTCTTAGTAACTGTTACTTACTTAAGTTTAGCTGAATATAACGTTTTACTGGTGCTGTCCAACAAATTGGGTCACATGGAAGCTAAACACCAGAAACAAACAATTTAACCCTAGTTTAACCAAATTTTTGGAAAAATATTCTTAAAATTCCTGTAAGTTTTTAGACTATTAGTCTATTAATGACTCTAACATACTGGTAATCTGCATAAAAAAAATAAAAAAAAAAAAACTACATACAAATTGGAATGTATTTTGAAATACATCGGTTTGTAGTTTGTTTTGTGTCTGTTCTAAAGCATATAACAAGGACTCGTTATTAATCAATTTTGGACGTTGTATTCTTTAGAAATTGGAGAGGGAAAAGAGAAACGTCCAACATCCAATATGACTCCCGCTAATGAAAGTCTTTTAAAATGCACCAGGTTTTATCTTTTAATATGATGCACAGTATGTAAACATTACAGTTGCTTGGGCCATGGGATTTCTATTCTTTCTATACTGCTCTCTCTCCTTTCCCAGGCTCCATTTCAGTGAACAGCCGCACCATGCCCTTTAACTCCAACGAGGGCAGTGAGATTCTCGATCTGGACAGTGACATGTATCTAGGTGGACTTCCTGAGTCTCGCCAGGACCTCATTCTTCCCCCCGAGGTGTGGACAGCGTTGCTCAACTATGGTTACGTGGGCTGTGTGCGTGACCTTTTTATCGACGGAAAGAGCCGCGATGTCCGCCGCTTGGCCGAGATCCAGAGCTCGCCGGGGGTCAGCAGCTTCTGCACCCGGGAGCTCCAGAAGAGGTGCAGCAGCACCCCGTGTGGAAACGGAGGACTCTGCAAGGAGGGCTGGAACCGTTATATATGTGATTGCACAGGCACCGGATACCTGGGCAGCAACTGCGAGATAGGTGTGAAGTTCTTTAAATCCATATATTTGCTTATTTAATCCATCATTATACAGATGTGTTAAATTATTTAACATAAATTTGCACTCTGAATAATAATCAGCTGCCCCATATTTGGCTTTAAGATTAATAACCGAGAGTTTGGTAAATATTCATACATATAGAATGTTTTGGGTTTTTTTTTTACATTAATTTTGATGGATTTTTGATCGGTGATTCGGTATTTATTCTAGGAAATAGACTGTTCTACTTTCAGTGAAACAGATGGCAGTAGTTCATGTAGTTGATAGTTAATGAGGGTGGAAGGTTTTTCTTCACTGTTGTTAGAAGCAGAAGCAGGCTCTTCGGCAAGACTTTTCTTGACGAATAATAATTACTTTGATTAATAGTGTGATTGTGAATACTAATCGTGATTAATAATGATTCAGTTCGGAAAGGGAACTTTACTGTGCAGGTGAACTTGGTGTATTAATGCCGCCTACAGCGGCATGCTCGTCGGTCAGAGATGATTTCCTCTACCCAGTAGCAGACACGTGTCAAGAGCTTCGGATAATGCTCACGTCAAACATTAGATGAATAAAAACCTTTAATTGTGGTTGGTGCCAGACAGTATTTCAGAAACTGCTTGTCTAATGGGATTTTCATGCCCAGAAAACAACAAAACATCTAGTGAGCAGCAGTACTTTGACCAGGCGACGTTTTTATGATCTTCACCTGTCCAGTTTTGGTAAATCTGTGCCCACTGTAGCCTCAGATTCCTGCTTTTTACCTGACAGGAGTGGACCTCGATGTGGTTTTCTGCTCTTTCTGGTCCACCTCAAGTTCCGAGATGCTTTTAATCCTAACCATGGTTGTAAAGAATGGTTATTTGGGTTACTATAGATTTCCTGTCAGCTTGAATAAGCTTGTCTAGTCATTCTCGTCTGACCTCTCTCAGTAACAAGCCTGTAGAACTGCCAGTTGCTGGAATTTTTGGTAGAATATGTTTTTTTTTTGTTTTGTTTTTATCTGGCTAATAAGAGTACACCATTTTTGCAACTTGTATTACTTCGACATAATATTTGTAAAGCAGATCAGATGTAGCTATGGCCAAATTCTAGTAAACAGTCAAAGCCAAAGTAGAAGTTTACTATCTATTAAAAAAAGAAAAAGAAAAAGAAATTTTAGCTTAAAACTAACCTCAAACATGAATAAGAAGAACCAAATGTGTTCACCGTCTCATTTTCTTTACTTTCAGTGATATTAATTCACTGAAAATTAAGCTCACTGTGAAAGTAGAACCATGTTACCAAAATTCTACAAATTGAATGATTAATGACAAAACAATAATAATCATCGTATGTAAATGATTCGATTGTCCATAATGTCCTCGTTCGCATAGATGCTTGTTAAACCCATTTTGTGTATTTGCTAATTCTATGCTAAAAACGCAACCCTGTTTTAGAGCCGTATTTACGAGCAAAATATCAGCATTGTAGAAAAGAAGAAAATGTTACTTGAGATGGATTGGCACTTTTCTCAAACAGTTTAAAATTCTAGTGTTCTCATCTTCCATTTTGAAAAATGATAAAGTTTTCAAGAGTTACAAAGGCTAAATAGCCCTGCAACCAAGGAAGCACCCTTGAGATACTTCCATTCATATTTATTTCTTTACTAGCACGTTCATCTTACAGGCACAGAGAAGCTGGTGAAGAAATATAGTTTTGTCAAATGGTTAGTAGTGTAATTAATGTAACTCATTGCAACAATTTCTGCGATTTAAGAGATTAGATAAGCAGCGGCGCTTGAAACTGTTCAACACCGCAGGTGTTTCTTAATGAAGAGTATCCGGTGCGTTCTTGCAGGCAGTTCATTAATCTATAGTGTCAGAAGAAGGATTTTCGAGTGGCCACAGCAGTGAAAAGAGCTGCTCCTAGTTTGCCCGAGTACTCTTTTGGGGGCTTGTCGATGTCTTGATTGATGATGTCGTGTTGGGTTTCATCTCACTATTCCTCAAATTAACATTATGAGAGAAATATGAAACCTCGAACAGCACTTGTCCTTGATATTTAAATATTCAATTAGATGCTATTTGCGTAGTTGATGCAACCGGCTGTGTTTATTTGGAGAGGCAACGTATTCTGCTAAAAATACAGCAGTAATCATCAGATCAGAGAGGGCACTGAAGCGTCGTCCGTACTGCAGCAGCAGAAGTGTTAACAGACACACAGAAAATCATTGGAACTGTACGAGTTACAGTCTCGCTTCCTGGCGGGAAATATGAGGACTGGACCATCGTAAAGTAGCCCTGAAGGCAGCAGAGCGATGAGGCATTCCACCACCATCTGTGCAAATGTTAGTGGCACCAGCCGGTGCAAGATGGACCGGGTACGGAGGGTGACAGCAGTCAGAGTCATGGAGCCATGGATACATGGCACTGCAGGCTTTGCTGGCCAAATTGGCTCTTGTCTCTGGAGTAGGAACATATCTTGCTTGACATTTGAGAAATATTTTAAAGCTATTTTAAGCTTTTTAAACACTCAGGGTTACATCATTCAATCGGTCAAGGCTGCTGCGGTGCGTGCGCCATATATTTTTACTTTAAAGTAACGAGACTAATGGATGCCATTAAGGAAGCCATCATGAAATCTATAGAGCAGCTCTCTTCTCCCATCTAGTGTTGTTTTTGGATATTGCCTCAAGAGCTGAGTAAACAGAAATAATTATTGTGTTAGATTTATTTGTTTGTGTTCCAGCAAGAATTCCATTTAAATGCACCTCCTTTGCCCTATCTACTCTTACAGAGGCCACGGTGTTGAGCTATGACGGCAGCATGTATCTGAAGATCATCATGCCGAGCACCATGCACACTGAGGCAGAGGACCTGGCCCTGCGCTTTATGTCCCAGCGAGCCTATGGCCTCCTCGTGGCCACCACCTCCAAAGAGTCTGCCGATACGCTCCGTCTGGAGCTGGATGGTGGACGGGTCAAACTGACCGTCAATCTGGGTAACCTTAACCGCCATTATCACAGTCATCCTCATCATTACCCTTCTCTTCTACTCGCAGGGAATTTTCTCTGGGTGTGTCACCTGCCCCTATCTCCATCATCTGCCCTCCTCAGGCCTTGAGCTTTTTCCCCACAAGCAGTGGTGCATCACTGGGAATGTGCGCTTACTCTCGCCCTGTAACGTTCTGGTTTCAAAACGAGTCTGATTTTGATTGTAGCACATACTTTTGCCAGCAGGTGGAGACCTAGACTTTACTTGCTAACCTTATTGTCTCCGTCAGGGCTTTTTGAATCTATTTCAGTATTGAAAAATAAACAAATATTTATGTATTTGAGCTTAGATTTTACTATTGGTAACCGTACTCACATCGCATAAATGTTATTATTATGTTTTTAAATGACAATAATAATAATAATAATAATAATAATAATAATAATAATAATAGTAATGAATTATTGTTTTATAATTTATCATTTTTATTTTTTCCTAGCATTGAATGACAGTGGTTGTTAGAATCTATTTCTCTCATAAATGCTTTATATAGCTGTTCTTTATTTTTATTAATATTGTTATTTGATTATTTATTTGTTTGTATATATATATATATATATATATATATATATATATATACACAACCAACCCAATGCAAACCTGCATCATAGGATGGCAGTCTTGAATGGCAGGAACAAGTCAACCTTTTGTTAAACTCTCTAACCTTATTATTAAATGATGTTCTTCAGATGGGATTTTATTCCTCTAATTGAACATAGAATTAAATCACTTCTTGTAGCAGATGAATTAGTTCGAAGGATACAGTATTTTAAAAAATGGTGGGATCTACATAATAATAAAAAAAAGCTTTAAAAAAAACAAGTAAAGAACAAAATTTTGATTTTGTTTGATTATTTATGATTTTACGTTAACAATTTTTATTTGTTTTGTTCAACAATCAGTGTTAACATGTCCCCTTTCAGTACACAAAGATATTTAGTTAGTTTTTATGGTAACACTTTCTATGAAAGCCATATGTACAATGATATAAACATTCATTATACACATTGTTATAATTATTTATGCCAAGGCATTACAGTTTATAATGTTGTGTTATAACACTTTCTGGGTCGACTTAAGTTAGACGGTCATGACAGCTGACTATGTAGCTCACTATTCTTCTAATATGTCCCGTAATGGTGAGGCACAAGATCAGTTGTCATGACATTCAAATGCACGTCAGCCTGCAAGTTGTTATAACACAACCAAACTTCAATCTGTGTCACATGACATATGTGGTATGTCAATTTGACATCAAAATCACCTACAGTGGTGCTTGAAAGATTGTATAACTTTCTATATTTCTGCATAAATCTGACGTGAAACATCATCAGATTTTCACACAATTCCTAGAAGTAAATAAATAAAACCCAATTAAATAAATGAGAGAAAATTATACTCGGTCATTTATCTATTGACGAAAATGGTCCAATATTATGAGTGGTAAAAGTATGTGAACCTCTGTTTTCAGTATCTGGTGTGACCCCCTTGTGTAGCAATAACTGTAACTAAACATTTCCGGTAACTGTTGATCAGACCTGCACATCGGCTTGGAGGAATATTAGCCCGTTCCTCAGTCCAGAACAGCTTCAACGCTGGGATGTTGGTGGGATGAACTGCTTGCTTCAGGATCTTCCACAACATTTCTATTGGATTAAAGTCAGGACTCTCACTTGACCATTCCAAAACATTAACTTTATTCTTCTTTAACCATTCTTTAGTAGCACAACTTGTGTGCTTGGGGTCATTGTCTTGTTGCATAACATATTTTCTCTTGAGATTCAGTTCATGAACAGATGTCCTGACATTTTCCTTTAGAATTCGCTGATAATTCAGAATTCATTGTTCAATAAATGATGGCAAGTCGTCCTGGACCAGATGCAGCAAAACAGTCTCAAACCATGATACTACCACCACCATGTTTCACAGATGATTTAAGGTCTGTCCATTTTTATTTCCATTAGCCTTCTGACTTGTCCACGTGATCTTTAGCAAACTGCAGAGGGGCAGCAATGTTATTTTTGTAAAGCAGTGGTTTTCTCATTGCAACCCTGCCATGCACACCATCGTTGTTCAGTGTTCTCCTGATGGTGGACTCATAAACATTAACATCAGCCAAATTGAGAGAGGCCTTTAGTTGCTTAGAATTTACCCTGGGTTCCTTTGTGACCTCATGGACTATTACACATCTTGCTCTTGGAGTGATCTTTGTTGGTCAACCACTCCTGGGGAGGGTAATAATGGTCTTGAATTTCCACCATTTTTACACAATCTGTATGACTGTGGAGAAGTCACCATGAGAAGACACCATGTGGAGAAGACATGAGAAGATTTATAGAGAAGACACCATGTTTGAGTGTGTTAGCATGTGTGTTTGTGTCATTTCTTCCAAACCTCATTATAGGTGATTATAAACGAATTATTAAAACTACAAATATTCATTAACATTTAACAATAATGGAGGAACGCAAAAAAACGTAACGAAGTAAAAGTACATTTCTGTGATTAAAAATTAACTTGAATGAAAGTACATGTATGGCCAGTTAAACCTACTCTTAAAAATACTCTCACCTACTCTTTTTTTTCTCTAAAAGTTACTCAAGTAAATGTAACGAAAAAAATTTAGTAATATCGGATTATTTTCCTCAATAAATAAATGACCAAGTATCATATTTTTGTCTCAGTTGTTTAATTGGGTTCTCTTGGTCTACTCTTAGGACTTGTGCGAAAATCTGTTGATGTGTATGTCATATTTATGCAGAAATCTAGAAAATTCCAAAATTCCACAAAATTCCACAAACTTTCAAACACCACTGTATGATACTATTTACCAGGGACAAATAACCTGGTGATATCTATCTATCTATCTATCTATCTATCTATCTATCTATCTATCTATCTATCTATCTATCTATCTATCTATCTATATATATATATATATATATATATATATATATATATATATATATATATATATACATATAATATAATATAAAAGGCTTCTTAAACCTTTATGTCAAGTTGTCATAACTCCTGACATGTTTCAGAGTCAAGAGACATAGAATGTTCTAGGCACAAGTTTGTGTTACAACACTTTCTGCTTCGACTTATGAAAGAACGTCATGACAGCTGACTATGTAGCTCACTTGTGGAATGGAGGCTCATAATGCTCAGATGTCGTATGACACATGGATGGAAGTCGGCTTGCGAGAGGTTATAACACAACCTTATGTCAGCCTTTGTAACTTGAATCAGGTGGTATGTCAACTTGAGATCAAAGTCACCTATGATACCATGTGTTTACATGACATTCAATTTGGACAGGTGATGCATGTGGTATGTACCTGACACTTATGACCCCTAAGTCACCTCAGATGTACACATAATATATAAATACTTTTTATAGCCGAAGCTAATAGTGGTAATTGTGTGTTGGAGACATTGGTGACTGGAAGCCTCAGAAACAAGACGTTACAAGGCAGAGGTGCGCTCACATGCTCTCTCTCTCTCTCTCTCTCTCTATCTATCTATCTATCTATCTACCTATCTCTCTCTCTCACACTCATTGGCTCGAGGCTCTGAAGATGGAACTTTTCATCCCTTCAATGGCTTGTATGTCTGCGGCCCTGAAGCGAACAGCTAGAGACCGGCTCACTGTCGTTGTTTTCGATGCGCGTCGCATTCTACTTAACCACTAAGCTGCTACTAATGCTAAACCCAAAACGCTCATGCTCTAATTACCTCAAGGCATTAGCACCTCTGCTTTTGCTAATTAGCAAACAATAACTTGTAGCATAATCCACCAAATTCTGCAATTGGCAAGCGGGTAATTAAACACGGAGACATTCTGAGCTTAGCATAAAACGGTTAATACGTACTTAGAAGGATTAGATCAGTCAAAGATAATTATGCTGATTCACACCAGACTGCAGGAGAATATCAACATCCCTGGGAATGGTCCTGTCATGAGGAAAAGTCTCTCACAAACCTCTCCAGGAAAACGTTTAGTAGTGTTATTCCTTACTGAAAATTTACATAAACTTCCCATGTGAAATTTGCTCATTTTTAGATTTTTAGACACTGTTGACAAAATTGTTTGTTTTTCCAGCTATAGGGTATTTTTTTTCACATGAATTTATTTATTTGTTGATTTTTCACGATTTTTTTTCTTCATATTTTTGATTAATTTTTACGTTTGCATTCCATATATGTAGTGCATGTGTACTTACTTTCACTTGTTTTTTTTTGACGTATTTTATGTTGATATGTTAATTTTTCATATGTAGTGTAGGTTTTTATTTGCATATGCTATTTTTTTGCACTTGATTGTTGTTCAATTAAAAAATAATAATTTATGTGACTTAAAAATATATATATATATATATATATATATATATATATATATATATATATATATATATATATATATATATATATATATATATATATCCCACACAATAAATTTATTTTTACAGGTAGGACACATGATTTACTCTTTCTGGTGTGACTTTATCACATGAATAACGTTTCATATATGATCATATTTTACATATTTTTCATATAATACTCTCATATGGAAAAACTTCACAGGTTTGCCTAAAACGTGTGATTTTTCCATAAGGGATTCCCTCAAATGAAGTTTGTGTGTGTGTGTGTATATGAATATGTGTGTGTGTATATATATATATATATATATATATATATATATATATATATATATATATATATATATATATATATATATATATATATATATATATATATATATATATATATATAAGTCAGTCATGGGTATATTGAGTTTATATCTGAAATATCAGTGCTGAAATGTGTATGAGAGTGAGATTTAATAGCACGCTGCGCCTCTGAAGAGCACAGTGAGCCCGGTCGCTGGCTGTTTGTTATCACTACTCCGTAGCGGTTGACAGCTTCGAGACCTCACATCAGCCAGTATAGGTTGCACATGCAGGCTGCAGCCACCAAACGGAGACAGAGACTAACGTTTCCAACCAGAGATAAATCCATAAAGCTGCCACCATTTCTGATTCAGCTCGGTGTGCGCCGATCACTTCATGTAACTTGCACATCCTGCACAAAAAGGATGAAATGTGTACATTAGTATGCACGACATAAATATTAAAGGTGCAGTTTGTAATATTTTCCAAAAACAAATGTTTTTAGACCTGTCATAATCACATCATTTCACACCTACCTTAGAAAAGCTGAGATCCACAATACTGCAATGCATCGGATCTCACTAGTTTTCAATCAGGCGTCTGATTGAAAGTTTTCTGGCCTGTAAATTAGCTCCACCCCTCTCAGACTGATGACAGGTGTTTACATCTTTTTCTAAACAGACAAATTCCATCCTGTAGCTTCTTTAATATGTTTATATTCAGATATTTTTGATGTGTTTAGTGGTTCTGGTGCTAATTTGATGGTTGGTACTATAGTTTCATAATTTCTGAGAGAAATTAGCGATTGTCTGTTGTTCTGATGTCACAGGCGGACGTTGTTATTGTTAGACCAGGTACAATGGCATTTAACAGGAGAAAAAAAAATGCACAAACATAAGTGATAACGGTCATGTTTTGCTGTTGGCTCTTGAAAAACAGAAGAGCAAGAGCGTCTTCGCTCATATTTCCATTTTAATGAGGTATCCAGTGTAGAAGTAGTGGAGATACTGGTGCAAACAATGGGGTCAAAGTCCCAGAATGCAATGCAGCTATACGGCACAGTCTAATCCATCGATCTACTACATGACGAGCTTAATGGTGTATAGAAGAGTGTAAAGATGAGAAGGCAAGCTGGACAGAATAAAGGACTACCTCTTTAGGTAGAGATAAAGTAATGGCACCCATAATGGCAGATAAGTAATAAATCCCATTGGAACCACAATAACAAGTAGTCAAATGGCATGAAAGTGTAAATAGAGCAAAAAGTTTTGGGGGGGTCATATCTGTAATTCATTCATTATTAGTTAGTTAGCTGACCAGTAGGTGGTACTGTAGCATACACAGTTATTATTTAAAAAGTGATGCATGAGGTCATGAAAGAATAAACTGCATCTGTGAGGAACAATGGCACACAGCTTTAATTCTGAGGGGCAGAAAAGGATTAGTTAGAACACAAGTCCAGAACATAATTCCTGCGCAGTCTAGGACACCGTGCCGACTCTAACCAATATTACAAACTGCTCCTTTAATGTAATGCATTAACGTATAAGGAAGGACTGGGGAGAAATTGGTTTAGGATGTAGGAGGCTGCATTTATGGCTGAAGTGTGCAGATCACCCTTACCTAGAACTTCAGCTGGTGAATCCTGATTGCCCAAAGAGCTCCAAACACTGAAGCATCTGGTTTAACATTTCCTCACTCAGTAACGACCTTGAGATTGAATCAAAGATTTCAAAAACTTGCATCCAGATTCGTTTTTAAACCCCATTGTAAATCATGCTGGTCTTATTTCCAAACAATACAGAGTTGACATGCTTTTGGGGCTCTTCCAGGCAAAATGGAGGGATATAGAAACAATAAATAAGTGTGTCGGATAAGGGTGACTCTGACTCGAGGCGTGTCCCCGGGTAGTGGTCCAGCCAAATATCTCGGATGTCTGCAGAATGTACCTTGAAGGATGTAAAATGTTGTTCTTTTTTTCCTCTTTCTCTTGCTCTCACTTTTTCTCTCTCCCTTTCTCTCTCTTGCCTCCTTTTTTTTTCTTTCTCTTTGATTTGATCTCACCATCTCACTCTCTCTCCCGCCAGATTGTATCAGGATAGACTGTAACCTCAGTAAGTGATTCTAAGTGTTTATTGTAAATACAACACACATATTCTCTCTCTCTCTCTCTCTCTCTCTCTCTTCTCTCTTTCTCACTCTCTTACTCTCTCTTTGCACTTCTCACACACACATTTTCTTATTTGCTTTGGTAATCATAATCTGAACATGTGTTTCATGCTGTGTGTTAATGTTTACATACTCTAAGGTAAGTCACACATGGAGGAGATACCTGAGAGAGAGAAAGAGAGAGAGAGAGAGAGAGAGAGAGAGAGAGAGAGAGAGTGAGTGAGAGTGAGTGTGTGTGTGTGTCCATGTGGTTTGAGGTTTTAAATTGTTTTAAATCCAACCCAAAATGCAATTCTCCAGTGAAAACAATTCAGGAAGTGACTTTGTTTGTACCACTCATTTAAAACAATAAAATTTGTGACTTTTTTTTTGTCTTATCACAAACACCCCGCCCCCCCATATAAATAAATAAATAAATACATACATATGTACATAAATAAAATAAAATAAAAAATAAATAAAAAAACACAAATATCCTGGACAATATGTAGATAAAAAAAATAATTGTTTACGTTTGTGACCACAGCACAAGTCTACTATGTGGCTAAGCAAAACTACATTATGGCCCAGAAGGCTCGTTTGTGTTTAGGGCCTCCTGTCAGTCATTTTATAGACAGTCCTTAATACGCCATCGCTCCACCTCCATCTCTGTCAGTTGCGAAACAAATCAATGTGGCTGAATTCGACAAGGGTGCAGCACAGCCAGATAATTATCCTGAGAGAAACAAAACCAATGTTGTGCTTTGAAAAAACTTCACAAGAATCACAGTGAAGCTGGAGTAAACACTGATAACGCTTTTCCATGATGGAGTAATTTATTACTTTTGAAAGAGATGACTCAGAATTAGTGACATTGCTCCTGGACAGGACTGTAAACACAATCTGTATAAAGCTCTGAATTGTTTGAATGGCCTGAATTACATAATTAATTCAAGTAGCTACTTTTTTATTTTCTCATTTAAAAAAGAAATCTTGACCATTCTCATAAAGCGGTATAAGCCTCATTTCTCATGTTTATAGTGTTAAAACTTGGCTTTGAAGCAGCTGAATGGCCAGGTTCACTTGAAAGTGGTGCCATGACAATCCTTGCTATTGCGAACACTAGTTCACCTATTTATCTTGCCTAATGCACTTGCCTAATGTTCATTTATTAATTTATTAATTGATGGAGTGACCTGAAGAGGTTTTTTTTTATTCTGGGAGGGGTTTAAAGTTTATTTTTTTATTATTTTAATTCTGTTTTTCTTAGCATTATTTCAACAGTTGATGGAGTGGCATGTCATTTTTGTGTTTGGTAATTAGTGGACGGCACTGTAAGTTAGTAAGAAGTAAGCAAGTAATTACGTAAGTTAGTAAGTAAGTAAATTAACATTAAAGTTCAATTTAAGGATGGAACTGAATTTACTTACTTTCTTTCTTACTTACTTCTTACTTATTTACTTTTTAAGTTCTTACTTACATACATACTTCTTACTTACTAACTTACTTCTTAATTTTTTACTTACTTACTTCTTAATTTCTTACTTACATACTTTCTTACTTACTTACATACTAACTTCTTACTTACTTACTTCTTACTAATTTACTTCTTTGCATGTTCTCCCCGTGCTGCGGGGGATTCCTCCGGGTACTCCGGTTTCCTCCCCCAGTCCAAAGACATGCATGGTAGGCTGATTGGCGTGTCTAAAGTGTCCGTAGTGTATGAATGGGTGTGTGAGTGTGTATGTGATTGTGCCCTGAGATGGACTGGTACCCTGTCCAGGGTGTACCCCGCCTTGTGCCGATGCTCCCTGGGGTAGGCTCCAGGTTCCCCGTGACCCTGAAAGGATAAAGCAGTATAGAAGATGGATGGATAATTTACTTCTTACTAACTTATTTGCTTCTTTCTTACTTACTTGCTTCTTACATACTTAATACTTCTTACTAACTTGCTTACTTATAACTAACTTACTTACTTATTACTTACTTACTTACTTACTTACTTACATACTTAATACTTATTTACTTCTTACTAACTTACTTACATACTTACTTCTTACTTTTTACTTACATACGTACTTACTTCTTACTTACTTACACACGTATATACTTCTTACTTACATACTTACTTCTTATTTACTTAGTTATTCTTTGAAAAAGTTCTTCAGTTCAATAAGGCTATATACACCATGTGGACTCAGTACATTGCACTTTCGAGCAACACCAGTCGTTGACCAGTAGGTGACACTGTAGGTTACTCAAATATTTATCTAAAAAAACTGGAACCCGAGGCATCTATGTACAAACTGCATCACTGATGAAACACGTGGCCTATAAAACCACACAAGACCTGAGGCTTCTACATCTGACTGTCAGGAAAAAAGGAATGAAGGAACACAGAAACCTGATTATTTAGAGCCCAAATCCTGTAATGCTGCATATTCTGGTTATAATATTGAACATCAAGCGTGCCTGAAGTTAATCTGTATGTTTGAAGCCATGGTGTGACATGGTGGTATCTCCTAGAAAGTCACCACTTTCATTCCTGACCTTCTTTCTTTTTCACACTCACACAGAGAGGCATTGTAACGTGACATATGTTTGGCTCACGATGCCGCGACGACCTGCTGTCAATGTCATGCCTTTTAACCTCACCAAGGAGGTGGCGGAAAGTAGGGTGAGAGATACAGAGAGACAGTATCTGGTTCGTGTACACATTTTTGCGCCTCTGCATGGGGGAAGCATTGAGTCATGTCTCTCTGCATGCAGTGTCACACTGTCCTACAGCCCACCTGAACATACCGCAGGTGATGATTAGCTGCAAGACTTCACACGTAGAAGAAATCTAGAAAATTCAAGATCTACTGCTTCATGTTATCTTACATTAGTAATCAAAATTCACAAATATATATATATATATATATATATGTGTGTGTGTGTGTGTGTGTGTGGGTGTGTGTGTGTGTGGGTGTGTGTGTAAAGTCAATAATATAAAGTATATAGTAGGTATAAGTTTATATCTAAAATACCAATGCTAAAATATGTATGAGAGTGAGATTTAATAGCTTATGTAATGTATGTATTTGTACGTGTGTTTTTATATATATATATATATATATATATATATATATATATATATATATATATATATATATATATATATATATATATATATATATATATATATATATATATATATATATATATATATATATATATATATATGCAGTATGTGAGAAAGTTTTATTCACCCTATTATATTTTTTTAGTACAAACTTTATTATAGATTTTTTTTGACTACTCCATTATCAAGTCAGTACAAAAAAACCAAAACATTTTAGATTCACAAACATTAGTTTTCTTGCGCAAAATTAAATGTTACAGAGGTCATTAAATTAAATGTTTGTAGGTCATTAAAGAAAGAAGCATGGTATGTAAGAGACCCTATTGTAGATGGAAAAAAAAAAAAAAAACAGACATTAAAGGCCGCTGGATTTTGTCAGAAGAACCGTGACTGGTTCTGCAAGATGCTCACTAAAACTTACAGCTCATTTCCTTATAAAACTGCACAAATTGTACCGGAAACTCCTATTTTTATTTTTATTTCTTTGTCACACCAAATATTGACTTTGTTTCTTTTATTACTGTTCACTGCTCTTTATGGGTTTGTTTGTTTTTTTATGTATAAACATTTAATTTCATTATTTTGAAGGAATGTTTGCTTCGTGTACTTTTTTGTATCCATTTATAGCTACATTTTTATAAAAACAAATTTATTTATTTATTTTTACAATTTTTTGCAATGTTCACAAGACAAGTTAGTTCTTGTTATTAGCTGTAAACAGTTGCTTAAAAAAGCATCTTGTCGTGGGAAGTCCTCTGTCCTGAAGACTCTCCCATGGTCGTTACAAAGTGCTGAAACTGGAGACTCCTTTCAAAAATATTAATAACAATCTTATTTGACCATATCAATAATTATACATTTTTCTTTTTTTCTTTCTTTCTTTCTTTCTTTCTTTTTTTTATTGGCTCATCGTTAGCCTTAGAAAGTCCTTGTGGAAGTTATTACTATAGAACAAGCATGAATTGAATTACAGAAGAAACATTCTTCTGACCAATCAGATTCGAGCATGGACAGCGCTGTGGTATTTGTAAACCTTTAATAAACCCGAAACATTCACTGTGATATCAAACCGCTGGTATCACGTGTCTTTTTACAAACACTCACAAGACAAAATAATCCAGGTTCTCGTTGTCAAGAGTGTAAACATCTGTCACCTCTGATCTCCCAGGAAGTCGTGCTGTAGTGATTACATGTACTGGTTGTGTTATGCAGTCATGAAATCTATTTCCATGTCAACAACATTTGCATAATATTTACATAAATACCTGCGGATCTCATTCCATATCAGTGTAGTCAGTGTCACTGCACGGCTGTCTACAGTCATTATAAACAGCTTGGCAGTGTTGTGTTTGCAGCATGTCAGAGTGAGAAAGCCATTTGTGTCACATACACTTGTAGGAGTGAGAACCAAAAAAACAAGACTTTGAAGGTTAAACTTGAGCTCATAAAGGCTTGAAGTAGGTAAAGCACAAACTTCAATCTGTACTTTTAATTCAGCTGGATTTTGGGGGAAAAAAGGCAGTCACAAAACACATCAGTCTATTAGTACATTTTCCCCTTCTTTAAGAAAAATAAATATATATATATATATATAATGTGCATGTGTTAGCGTGGAAAAATATAAAATAACAACCCTTTATAGGTCACTACAAAATTTTTGGCACCCCTTAATTAATTAATATATAAATACGGCAATAATGATAATAACAGTCCTAATATATGTATATTAAACAAACAAACAAGTAAAAAAAAAAATTCATAACAAATATCTCAAGTTCTCTTAAAAGTATATAACAATATACCAAAATAACAGAAACAAAACAAACATACACACTCACACAAAGAAAAAGCAACAAGAATAATAATTTAAAAAAATACTACTTCACTCCATCAGTTGTTTTTTTTAAAGTTGTTGAAAAAAACAACAAAAAACTAACAAACCCCCAAAATGGGGGAAAAAAACTTGGTTAACTATGTCACTTCATGTTCAGTAAAAAAAAAAAAATGGGGACTGTATACAAAGAAAGCAAACTGAATGGTACAAGAATTCATGGTACAAATCAACCCTCAAACATTTAAACAAACAAGGGTTTGACACTGTAAAATATTGTATGTTTTAATGTTTAGGGGTGGATTTGTACTGTGAATTCCTGTACCATTCAGTACCACTATATTACAGCTCAGGTTAGCTCTGGAACACAGAAAAGTAGTTGACAATCTCATGATTTAGGGACTTGGCTATACTGTAGATGGACTTTCAACAATATGATGATCGTAAACATGTATCCAAATCGACACAGAAATATCTATAGCATTCAAAATCAATCATTTACAGTGACCATATGCATCATGAACTCTGTCTGAACTGCAGACGACATTCCACACATGGAAACCTGAGAATATAAAACATCTTGAAAGGTTGTGCATGCAAGAGTGCTCCAGTATCCCTTGACACATCTCTCTAAGTCTTTAACGTTATTAGACATTAAAGTAAGAGATTCAGGGCTTTAATCTTTCCAGGAACCAAAGATTTCTGTATATATTATTTGTGGGGTGCCAATAATTTTGAATCCAGTCATTTGCAGAGAAATTTTAATCCCTGGTGTAATGATTCAACATCCTCATTTGTATGGACTTAGAAAAATAGACATACAGAGTATGAAGGGAAGAAATACATAAATGCAGTAGAGCATTAAAGCATTACCAGTGGAGATGATTTAAAAGCTGGGGTTGTGCCAAAAGTGCTTTCTGCCTCTCTTCTCTCTCTCTTTTTCTTGCTCTGTCTGGTTGGCCAGATTCCCACTGTAGCAGTACCCACTCCTCCTCTTCATCGACTGCCATCTCTATATCTGAGAAAGTCTTTGAGGACTAGCATGAATTCCCTTAAAGTGTGAAATGACAGGGTCGGTCTGCTTTCTTTCACTTTCTTTCACTTTCTTTGGCAACGATGTAGAAAAGCACTTGCATCTCAATCAACAAACAGAAATTTTATGAATTGAGGACATAAGATAGGCAGTAATCACAATTAGAATTGAAGTGATTTATGGAATGTAATATAAAAAAAATATCTTTCTTTGCCCGTAATGATTTATATGCTGAAAGTGAAATGCAGATCGATGGAACAAGCAATAAACCATACTGATGTACTATGTGTGGCCGTTTTATATAGCATGACTGAGTATCTTTTCGAATAGCACAACATAAAAAATGTTACGTTTCAGCAGTTTGGGGAAATGGGTAGGTTGGACAGTCCAGTGTAAAAAGTCTACCGACTCTAGTTACAAAAACAAATAATAATAAAAATATATAGACCGGTAACAATCTGTCGAGTGAGTATCATCCACCAGGCTATCAACTAATTTTATACAATATGTCAACAATTTAACAATTAATGATGCTTAGTAAATAATCTATATCATTATTCAGAACAACTTACAGAAGACGTATTCTTTTTGTCTCTACTCTGAGCACTTTGTTTCTCTAGAACTCAATTATAAATCTTGTATGGTAGCACTACCTGTATTGTTCTCCGCTTGAAATATCGCTTTGCTTGTATTTCCTCATTTGTAAGTCGCTTTGGATAAAAGCGTCAGCTAAATGAATAAATGTAAATGTAAATGTAGGTCAGTCTAGAGAAATAGGACGGCCAAGGGCTTGTGATACAAGGAGAGGTTATAACCCCAGAATGAAGGCAAGCCTTTGTCTTCTATTTTACAGTGCAAGCCCTCCCAATCTCATTTTACATTCGATTTTCAATCTCATTCCAGCTCTGTTCTTTATCTGAATAGCCATCTGCTCCTCTGCCACCGCTATCAACCTGCCATTGTCATCTGTGCTAAAGAGCACACCTGTGTCAGGGTGTGATAACGGAATTAAATGTGTACCACGTGTGACTGGGAGGCCTTACTGTTCTGATAGAAAAGGAGGCAGCCTCAAATAGATGACTTTTGCTGATTCAAGATGTGTAAGATCGCTTTAATTGGGCATGTATTTACTACACGAGTCAAATTATTTCGGCAGGTATTTCACAGGGTTATTGTTGAGCTATCTTTACGAAACTTATACCTATGCATCCTCATGCGAATTGTCCACTAGGGATGCTTTTCTACTCGTGCTTTTCAAATTTACAACCTGATTTTGGGCTCCAACCACAAATATTTACCATAAGATCATTCTCATTATATGCACAACCAACTTTTTCCAGACTAGCCCTAGGGTTTTTGGCACATTCTCCCAAAATGGCTGACAGAAAACTCAGAATGTTAAGATTTATAAACAATTTGGCCACCACATGCCAATCAGTCCTAGTTTGGCGGAGTTTAAAATGTTAGGTTAAGGATATTGAAATTAAGAAGCAAAAAAATACACTTCAAATGTGGTCTGATCTTCATTGTAATAATAGTCAAATCCATGACTAAAGTTTTAGTTTTTGACAAAAAAAAAATAATAAAAATAAAAAGTGTTCTGCTACTACGACGCTCATCTAAAAAGCACTCATTCTGTTTGAGGTAATAATGATAACGTAAGCAGAACATGGTAGGTTCTTTTAATCACAGGTCTACAAGATCATTATCTTCTAATGTTATTGCACATTCTGTCTCAGTTAATGGGATCATCTCATACAGTGTGACAAGTAATAATCAGGCTTTAAACTTCAAACACTCTACTGAAAATGAATAAAAATGCTTGTGTGTTTTGGTTCACTCGTATTGCACCATCCAGCTTCTCTTAAACTTCAAAAGACAGACTGCTATTGTGAAACTCTCCTGTAAAAGTTTTCATACAATTTTGAATTCATCGTTCCTTCAAGGGCTGCAAGCTGTCCAGGTCCAAGGTCATATTTTGCACATTTTGGATATGAGGCAGATTTTTGTGCAGAGCAGTGCCATGGTAGTCATAACACCAGCCTTCATAAGGGTTGCATTTAAAGTGGACAGATTAACCAAGATTTTAGATTAAGTTACATCGATTTTTCTTTGCATTTTCCCCTGGGCAGGATGTAAAAGATTTCAGTATTTGTAGATTTACAAATCTTACTATTTATGTTAGAGGGGAGTGATGATCAGTCATAACTACCTGCCTATTGTGCAGGTCCACCAAAACAGCTCTGACCCATACAACTCCACAAGACCTCTTAAGGTGTGTTGTGGTATCTGGCACCAAGACATTAGGAGCAGATCCTTTAAGTCTTGTAAGGCGAGATGGGGCTTCCATGGATAAGACTTGTTTGTCCAGCAAATCCCACAGATGCTCGATTGGATTTGGAGGATTTGGAGGCCAAGTCAACACCTTCAACTCTTGTCATGTTCCTCAAACCATTCCTGAACTATTTTTGTAGTGCGGCAGGGTGCATTATCCTGCTGAAAGAGGCCACTGACATTAGGGAATACCGTTGCCATGGAGTGTACTTGGTTTGTAACAATGTTAAGGTAGGAGATACGTGTCAAAATAACATCCACATGAATGCCAGGACCCAAGCTTTCCCAGCAGAACATTGTCCAGAGCGTCACACTTCCTTCACCCGCTTGCCTTCTTCCCATAGTGCATCCTGGTGCCATCTTTTCCCCAAGTAATAGACAGACACGTACCCAGCTGTCTACATAATGTAAAAGAAAACATGATTCATCAGACCAGGTCAAGTTCCATTGCTCCATGGTCCAGTTCTAATGCTCATGTGCACAATGCACATCAATGAGCCTTGGGCGCCCATGAAACTGTCACTGGTTGACCAGTTATCCTTCCATGGACCATTTTTGGTAGGTACTAACCACTGCATACCAGGAACACCCCACAAGACCTGCTGTTTTGGAAATGGTCTGACCCAGTCATCTAGCCATCACAATTTGGCTCTTTTCAAAACTCAGATCCTAACACTTGCCCATTTTTCCAGCTTCAAACACACCAACTTTGAGAACTGACTGTTCACTTGCTACCTAATATTTTCCACCGTTTGACAGGTGCCCTTGTAACGAGATAATCAATGTTACTCACTTCACCTGTCCGTGGTTTTAATGTTATGGCTGATTGATGTATACACCAGTGTGTTCACTACTTCCTATATTCTGTAGAACACTATGTAGGACAGCAGTAAATGAGACACCCAGCTGAATTTAGATAACAGTTTACTAATGAGCAGTCTGGAAATACAGCCATGGCTGTTATATAATGGTACAATTCTAATGGTACAAATGACCTAGGAGCTTGAAATCACTGTTCAAAGCATTGTTCAAAGTTCTGCATTCGTGTAAATGCACTATCAAGCTAAGACATTGTTGAACAACACGTTCTGTTTCCATTTTTATTCAATCTAAAAGGTTGCCCAAGCGAATTTCAAGCTGAAAGAGATCGCTATACGTTTAATGCCATATTCAGAGCTGGTGCTGTTATGTAAATATTTACACAGGGAAAGTTTGGTGTATTCAGAATCGCTTTACGCAAGTGCTTAACTTGAATTTTTGGGAGGCCCATTATTGTTCTTAAAATTACACATGTCCAGTTCATGCTTTCAAGTTCATTTTTGTAGACCTTTCAAGATGGGAGTTTTTCCAACCAGTAAAGACCAACACTGACTGATATAAATCAGGGGATAGAAGTTAGGGACTGCCAAAGGTTGCATGCAAGAAAAATGATGTTATGCATAACATCACGGTGTAGGCATAACGATATTTAGCCTCAGTACAGTATTACACAAGGTAGAGAAAATACCTTAAGCATGTGGCTTGTCGTTTACACTTTATAGCACTAATCTTAGTGACAGTGGCTTGTATAACAGGTTTTCTTCCCCTCTGGCTCTGTGTGTGAAATGTGAGTGTTAGTGTTTTACAGACCAATTTCACAATAATGTGAAAAGAATGGGGGGCGCGGGGGGTGGGGGGTGGACATGTGTGCTTTCTGTCTATGGCTGTCTCTTCAAATTTTCCCAGTTCCTTTGAGTTTTCATTTTTTGGAACACATACTCATTAAATTGGTGAATATACTGCAGTCTGCCTGCGGATAGCAGATACGATTACATTAAAAAGCAATCAAGCTGCATTAGCATCGAGCTTTATGTGGTCCTGATTACTTTTCATACTGATAATAATCATTGCACTTGTAGACTTTATTTTCTCTAAGGGAGAATGGTGAAATGTATACATTCCCTCATGATATGGAACACGATACACTACAGACATAATGTATTTCATAAATAAAGCAAGGGATAAATCAAACAAATCAATGTCAGAGTAATATTAAGATGGTACACGAAGCTCTGACACTGTAGACTCCTTCGTTAATGCTAAATAAATGTCTGCCATGAACATCCTTGGGAATGAGTTGTTTACTATAGAAATGAACATGTATTACAGCCAGCAATACAGGCTGAGCTGCTGTTATAGAAAATGAATCAACACCGTCTGACCAATCAGAATCAAGTTTTTAAAAGCACCAAATATAATATCTAAAGTGTTGTGCTAGGTGCTTTGATTCTCTTTGTAAACCCTACTTGTCTAAAAAAATCTTTCATACAGGTTTTTCATTTGATCAGCGAGTGAGTCACACTTTAATCTTGCCTATGGGTGGCTCATTATTCCCTACATCATTTGTATTTTAAAGTTCTGCGATTATCTTTGGCATTGTCTCATATGCCACCCTACAATGCCCACTGTCCTGGCACACACTCTACATGCACACGCATGCACACACACAGCCACAGAATGCCTAATGCCCAGAAAGTGCATGAGCAACCATGTGTGAAGGGTGGATGAGGCAGTGATTAGCACAGCACACACAAACACAAACACAGATGGGGACATGGTGCAGCGTGTGTAACAGAGAACAGGCATACTTGATCTAATAACGTTATGATTAGATGCAATTGCTAAGAGACTGTGTTATTTCTTGTATCAGATGAGTGAGTCAGTCAGATCAAGTATGTGAAAAAGACGAGAAAAGATGAGGCTCGCATTCTTATCATAAGTAGTGTAGGTTGAGCATTGACGTAATCAGAGTTCAGTTCTCTCGCCTATTAATAACACAGACAATCGAATACATATGATCTCGTCGAACAAGAATTTCAAGGTTAGGTTGAGGAGCTGACGGTTGAAATAAGCATCTGAAAGTTAAAGCAAGCATCTGAAGGCTAGACTGAGCAAGTGAACGTTACACTGCCTATCAAAATGCTAGATTGAGCGTCTCAAGGTTAGACTGTAGATCTGAAGGCGGGGCTGAGCATATGAAGGATAGACTGCCAGTTGAAAGGTTAGACGGAGCACCTGAAGATTAGACTGAGCATTTCAAGGGTAAAACATGAATCTTAAAGTTAGATAAAAAAAAAAATATGGAGGTTCGCCATGTAAGAATATTTAAAGTTAGAGCAAGCATGTGTAAAGATTAGACCTTCATTAGGTTAATAAGTTTACAGCCCCCAGTGAAAGTTTTTTACTCCTGACCATTTTAGGTTTAGAGCAAGCATCAGAAGGTTGAAACGATCATCTCAAGCTTAGACTTAGCCTCTGATGCTAGACTAAGCAAATGAAGTTTAGATTGAGTGTCTGAAGGTTATAGTGCGTATTTGAAGGTTAAAGCAAACATCCAAAGGCTACACTGATGATCCCAAGGTTATAACAAGAATCTGAAGGTCAGTGCAATCACCTGGAGGTTAAAACCTTCAGGATCAAGGCATGTATAAGACTTTGAAGGTTACAGCAGGCATCTGAAGGTTAGCCATTCAATAGTATTTGAAGTTTAGAGTGAGCATCTGAAGGTTAGCCATTCAGAAGGTACGAAGTATAAAGTACACCACGGATGGTTCGACAGTTCATCTGAAGGTTAAAAGAAGGAATGGAACATTAGAAGGAGAATGTGAAGGTTACAGTGGAAATCAGTTTAGAGTATAGAGCGAAAAAAAAAAAAAAAAAAAAAAAAACAAAAAAAAAAGAAAAAAAAAAAAAAAAAAATGAGAATCAGAAGGTTATAGTGAGAATCAGAAGGTTATAGTGAGAATCAGAAGGTTACAGTGAGAATCAGAAGGTTATAGTGAGAATCAGAAGGTTACAGTGAGAATCAGAAGGTTATAGTGAGAATCAGAAGGTTACAGTGAGAATCAGAAGGTTACAGTGAGAATCAGAAGGTAATAGTGAGAATCAGAAGGTTATATTGAGAATCAGAAGGTTACAGTGAGAATCAGAAGGTTACAGTGAGAATCAGAAGGTTATAATGAGAATCAGAAAGTTACAGTGAGAATCAGAAGCTTACATGAGAATCAGAAGGTAATAGTGAGAATCAGAAGGTTATATTGAGAATCAGAAGGTTACAGTGAGAATCAGAAGGTTACATGAGAATCAGAAGGTTACAGTGAGAATCAGAAGGTTATAATGAGAATCAGAAAGTTACAGTGAGAATCAGAAGGTTACAGTGAGAATCTGAAGGTAATAGTGACAATCAGAAGGTTACAGTGAGAATCAGAAGGTTATAGTGAGAATCAGAAGGTTACAGTGAGAATCAGAAGGTTACAGTGAGAATCAGAAGGTTATAGTGAGAATCAGAAGGTTACAGTGAGAATCAGAAGGTTACAGTGAGAATCAGAAGGTTATAGTGAGAATCAGCAAGTTACAGTGAGAATCAGAAGGTTACATGAGAATCAGAAGGTAATAGTGAGAATCAGAAGGTTACAGTGAGAATCAGAAGGTTACAGTGAGAATCAGAAGGTTATAATGAGAATCAGAAGGTTACATATTTGTACAAATCTAAAAGTTAGAGGGAGCTTCAGAAGGTTAGCCTGCCAAGAGTATTTGACGTTTATCGCCCACCTCTGATGGTTTAAACCAATCAACAGAAATGTAAACCGAGGATATAAAGGTTGCATCTGTTATCTGAAGGTTAGGTATTTGTACGAATTTAAAGTTTAGAATGAGCATTCACAAAGTATACGAAGGCTAGGCATGCCTGAGCATTGGAAGGTTAGAGTGAGCTTCTGAAGGTCACACGTTCACCAGATGTTTTAGATCTTGAAACAAAAAGGAATAATTGTGTACAATCTATTTTGTGACCTGAGGGGGAATCTCTGTGTGCAGGATTGTGTACGTGTTGAGAGCATTTTGCATTGACTTGAACAGAAAACGGTCAGTGGGGAAACAGATACTTGATTACATCTCACATCCTGAGACAGCTCGAGGTATGGGGCTTATTTATATCTGATGCCGGTTTGTCCAGTGCGTGCCATCTGTTTCTGTAAGTGTGTGTGTGTGTGTAGTGCCGATGAAATGCCAGGCCTATTGTCTTGTCTGGTGAGATGCCAGTTTGATATTGCCCATCTGCTCCTGTTATCTGATGAGAGAGTATGAGAGTTCTGCTTTGGGGAGAAGAATGAGGATTTGGACGTTTGGGAGAGCTTGTCTTGTTTAGTGTTTGCGTTCATATGTGTGTGCGTAGCGAACCCTCACACTTTCTCAGTGTGGATTGGTGGGCTGTATCATTCTGAATGAGATCATCCCTCCTGTACGTCCACTGTCTCACACACAAACACAAACACATTTCTCTAGTTGAATAAAACATGCGCACACCCACATGTACCCACTTCTTATTCGCACGTGTGGACATTACCGGTCTAAGAGCAATGAAGCACAATGCTTTAAACAGCATGGAACACGTGGTTATCTTTTGAGAACTTTGCTGCTTAATTGCTCTTACTTGAAGGCAGGTTCCCCATCTACTATCTGTAACACTTCAGGAAATAATTTGAGGTGCAATATTAGATTTTTCATTCATCTATATGCATTTTTATTTATTACAATTATTTGGTTGAGTGGTGGCCTGGTGACCTGTATGTGTGTGTGTGTGTGTGTGTGTGTGAGAGAGAGAGAGAGAGAGAGAGAGAGAGAGGCAATTATCATTAATTGCCTGCTGTTCAGCCTTCTGCAGTGCATGTCCTCTGAGCCTGTTCAAACTGACACACTTACTGACTTAGACTTGTTTTGTTCACAAACCTTTTTGTCTCTTTTGAACAAATCACTAAACTGAACAAGTCAGCATCAGTCATTCCTTTTGTTCCGTTGCTGCAGAGCTGAAACACGAAAGCCAAATATCAATAACGATGATCAAACATGCTGTAGATTGGCAGCATGTAGAGTCAGCGAATCCTCCAAATACAGTCATTATTGTGTCTCATGTTCACCAAGCTGGTGTCAGAGTCAGTGAATCCTCATAGTCATGACCAAAAGGAGCTCCTCTTGCATTTAGTGAGTCAGTATTTGAATCAGTGAATCTTTTAGTTATGACTCAGATTTGTTCCTCTTGTGTTCATCGAGTCAGTGTTTGAGTCAGTTTTTGGTCATGACCGAATTTTTCTCTTCTTGATTTTAGCGAGTCAGAGTTTGAGTCATGGAACCTTTCAGACATGACTGAGATTCGCTCCTCTTGAATTTAGCAAGTCAGTGTTTGAATCGATGAACCTTTTTAGTTATGACCGAGATTTGTTCCTCTTGTGTTCATCGAGTCAGTGTTCGGGTCCGTTTTTTTGTTTTTGGTCACGACCGAATGTTTCTCTTCTTGAATTTAGTGAGTCAATGTTCGAATCAGTGAACCTTTGCATCTGCTCCTCTTGCATTCAGCAAGTTACTTCCAGATTAAACACAAAACAAAGGTTGAAAAACTGGAGGAATACAAACACTGCAAGCAACCAGAAGCTTCAATTATTTCACTCATGCGCAGCGTAACTTAGTCTGAAGTACAAAATTATTGAACAGCGAAATACCCGGGATTACCCAACTAGCCACGTGTTAGCTAGCTAGCTAAAACAACTTTACAACTTGAACATTTTGGAGTATGCTAATGCAGTTTACTATCTAGATAATTAAACCTGAAATAAAATGGCATACCTTATACTTTCTACCTTCCTGAAGAAAAAGAAAATACTCCACATCACTCTTGATCCTTTTTCATTTCCCCCCGGTCTCTGACACACTGACTGAATTCCTTTTACATGATTCATTGAATTTTTACATTTCACAAACGCTCACTTTTTTTTTTAAACATGTTACAAATACATAACAATATAAAACATATTGTGGCTTTATTAATATTACAGACTTTTGTATACAGCCATCAACTTTCATCCATTCATTTAAAGGAAATAGGGTTCTCCTTCACTATTTTATGACCATGAAGGAGAGTGAACAGAGAGACAGTTTTAATTAGGTAATTGTTTCTGCTTTATGGTCAGAGTGTTAAGTCTCGGGCCTGACAGTCCCTTTCAACTAAATTAATTGCCTTGCCTTTCAGATTAATCACACAGTTGAACTCCTTTCCAAATTCAGACACACTGCCTTCATATATTCACTCCAAATTACAAAAAAAAAGAAACAATAAAAACACTATATGTTTGGTTAGCAACACTGCCTAAGCTGAAACACAGGCTGCTTAGTAGTTAGCTTGGCTAATATTAACTCCTACAGTTGTTGTATAGTTTAGTAGCTGGATAGATCAACAACTTTATTAATCAAGTAATATTAAGCTAAAATTAAATAAATATATATATTAAAAAAAACAGGCTAAATAGTGTATTGTGTAGTTAAAACCAATAGTCTGGCTATGTGTTATGTTGGAAATAAGAACATTAGTCATGCTAATCAGCCCTTTCATTGAAACCACATGAACGATAAATGCCAAGCTCGAGTCCACGTGAGATTCCATGTGCGGAAACTATGCTTCACTTCCTGCAAACACCGATCTTCATTTGCTTTGAATCCTGCTAATGCGCCATTGGCCTCAAGCACCATGACGAGTCAGGCCTAGCCAATTACCCAGCATGCCCTGTCAGAGTACCGTAGTGCAAGGAGTGTCAGATGGAGAATGGAGCAGGATTTGAGGTGACATTGTGAATCGCACAATGACCTAGTTAGATTCCCTCCCTCTCGCTCCCCCCAGACACCCCCTCCCACCCCATCCCCCGCTATCGTACTCCATCTATCCTCTCCTCCCTTTTCTCTTGCACTCTCTCCGTCGGTGGTTGGTATTCATATAGACAAGGGGGAAGGTGTTTCTGAAAACCTGCTGACAGGTTCGGAGGGAAAAAAAGAAAATTAAGAAAAAAAAAAAAAGACCAATACCCTGGATCTGTATGGAATATGTACAGTGTAATATGTAAATAGTGAACAAGTCTGACCAATTTATACACCAACATTCAAATTCTATTGGTAATCTGAACTATGTAGCTTAAAACTAATATCAAAAAAATATTAATACTAATAATACAGATAGAATTAGGTGTATCTCCAAAAGAGGAGAACATAGAAGAAAGCCAACTGATCTATATGTGGTAGTGCTAGTGGAGGAAAAAGGCTATAAAGCCCAAATCTTGCATGGAGTTGTGTTAGTAAGTGGTATTTACTGATACTGGTATTACATTAAAATTACAGTTGATATAAATGAATCACTACCATTATCAACAAGGAAATATGCAACAGTGTGGAAAAAACAACAACTTTTTACAGGTTTTCCATGTGAGTTTGTGTGGAATAATTCTCCACTGTCAGTTGTGAAGGTTGGAAAGGTTGCTGCATAAGTTTGTATGCTTGTGTGTGTTTGTGTATGCACCCAGGTACTCTCCTCTTTAGAATACACATATAGATGTACACTGATATAATCCACTGTAAGAGTAAGACAGAGTGTGTCTGCAGGTTTATCTGTGTGATTGACTGCCCTCTCCTCCTGTAGGTAAAGGTCCTGAAACTCTATATGCTGGTCAAAAGCTCAACGATAACGAATGGCATTCGGTAAAAGTGGTGCGCAGAGGCAAGAATCTGCAGCTCTCTGTGGACAATGTCACCACTGAAGGTAATAGAGGCCCTGGGTAATATGTAGGACTTATATGCTAGCTTAGCCTACAGGTTCTGTGACAAAAAGTTCCCAGGTTCCTCATGGTACTCATAAAGTCTTTTTAATGAATCCCAAATCCCATTTTGAACTGGTCAAGCAACAGAATCAACTTACAAATTTTTGACATAAGGGGACTAGTCGAACTAGTCATGTCAGTTCGACTGACTAAAATTGGAGTCAATACGATGGTTTATCAAGCTGTAAATAAATAGATTCAAACGCAACAACCAGTGAATCAAGGTTTCATCCAATTCACCGCTAAGACCTTGCACCTTTCTCCAGGTCAGATGACCGGAGCCCACACCCGCCTAGAGTTCCACAACATTGAGACAGGCATCATGACAGAAAGACAGTTCATCTCCGTTGTCCCATCCAACTTCGTCGGCCACCTACAGGGACTGACGGTCAACGGGGTGCCCTACCTTGACCAGTGCAAGAACGGTGACATCTCCTACTGCGAGCTCAACGCCCGCTTCGGCATGCGCCACATTATCGCCGACCCTGTAACCTTCAGGAGCAAAGGAAGTTACCTAGCACTAGCTACACTACAGGCGTACGCCTCCATGCACTTGTTCTTCCAGTTCAAGACCACCAGCTCTGATGGCCTGATCCTCTACAACAGTGGAGATGGAAGTGATTTCATTGTAGTGGAACTGGTTAAAGGGTGAGTCTTAAACCTCCAGTGTGATGTCGCCACGACATTCAAGCGACATTCGCATGGGGTATAAATCTGATTTTAAGGTAATTAGCTACTACCTGCTGCCTTTAGTATCTCCTATCTGACAGGTTTATGAATCATTGCAACACACTTTGGCATTTCATTCAAGTAATGAGATTCTTTTGCTTTATATTACCGCAGAACTGTGACATTTATTTATTGCCTTCTTTATTTCTTGTGAGCAGTTGATATTTTACAAAGTTTAAATCACTTATGGGAATTTTAAGTGTGTCTAAGCACAATACTTACTGTGTTTATTCTACAGCATATGCAGACTTCCAGTCAGAACTTTGGGAATCAAGTCAACACAAACATTGGCGTTATTCTATTAATTCAAAAAATGAAAGAAAAAATAATAATTAAATACCCAACATCCCAAACACATTATAATATAGTATCTTGAGGTATCATTAAGTTGCGTTCGTGAATAACTTGAGCATGATGTATGAAAGTGCAAAGTGGGGTACCCTCTGGGTACTATACCTCTGGGTACTCCACTTTTCTCCCCCAGTCCAAAGACATGTGGTGTAGGCTGATTGGCATTGCCAATTGTCCGTTTGCCTCACACCTCAGGGGTTGGGGGTTCAAATTCTAATTCTGCACTGTGTGCGTGGAGTTTGCATTTTATCCCCATGCTTTGGGGGTTTCCTCCGGGTACTCCTGTTTCCTCCCCTCTCAACACATGTGGTGTAGGCTGATTGGCATTCCAATTGTCTGTAGTATGAGAATGGGCATGCGGATGTGTGTGCGATTATGCCCTGTGTTGGGTTGGCACCCCATCCAGGATGTCCCCGTTTGTGCCCCTAGATACATGGGATAGGTACTCCAGGCTACCGTACAACCCTACAACCCTGTAATATAAGTGGTCTGGAAAATATATGAATGGTTGCATTGTCTGAGTAGGATCTCACAGTGCCCAATTACAGGTGTCTTTATACACACGGATGTAGGCTTATTTATTATTTTCCTCATCTAATGTCTATCATGTCATTGTAGTTCTGAAAATGAAACTCTATGCATTAGAACTTTTGTCTAGACAAAAGGCTAAAATTGGCTGACAAGCTCAACACCACTGAGAAAAGAGTAAGACTTAGTCTAATACTCATCCATAAAACAAAAGAGGCTGAATCCTTCTCTCCTGAAGAGTTTTGACTGCTGTCGATAAAGCTGATATTTGCAGGTTTATGACTGTGACGAGAAATGTCACCGGCTTGTAAGACAAACAAAGTGAAGTGAACTACATATTCTTACTGCAGAAATAGATCATAGCATAGCATTTTATTTAAAACATTTCTATCTTAATACAAAAATGCTTGGCCCCCTACAGTATGTTATGAATTGATTAATTTATTTAGTGCCTTATTTAGTATGTACTGATGTCTGTTACTTGTTATTCTACACCTTCCTATAGCTTTTAAAAAAGAAAAACAACAACAATTTTAGGTGAATGTACTGTGAGAATTATATTATCTATTTCTGGTCAACCAGTGAGGCTGAGCTGGAGCTTTCCCAGATGACAGATTTGTACTGTTTTGGTTGTATGTGACACGCGTTTTATGTGAGAACAGAACAAAATCTGCTCAAATGGGAGGAGCTCAAATGCTGCCTCGCATCTTTTTGTTTGAACAGAGCATCCATCCATCCAGTCTTGTCATTCTGACATATTTATAGCCCAGTTTTTCACAAAGCAATGAAACATTTGCGTGTTTTGACAAAAGCCGACAGCTTTGTAAACCATCACAGATGAAATAATTGCAGAAATATATGCACTAGTTGAGCAATACTTTTGTTTAAGCCTGGGGTCTTTGAGTTATTCATCTAGGATGTACATTAAACCTGTTAATCACATAAAATATGAATAAAGCAGAATTAGGAGGGTAAAAATAACAATTTAAGTCAGTGACTTAAATCCAAAAAGTGACACCAATATTTACATGGGGAAAAATCCACATGTTCAGGGATGGGTTACTGAAGAAGGAATTATTTTTCTTTGCCGTCAAATGTAACATGCTGTAATACAATAGCAAAAGACAACTTTAAAAGAAAATAAAAAAATACAGTCCCCTCTAAAACTCTTGGAACAGCAAGACCTATTCATTTGTTTGGGTCATACACCAAAGTTATTTAGGTTTGAGATTAAAGGATGGATATGCTACGAATGTTTGTGATTTCAGCTTTAAGTTACATCATCAATAAAGATTAGCGAGTCCATTACAGAAGCAGCCATGCAAGCCAAAGCCATGACACTACCTCCAACACTCTTGACTGATGAGCTTGTATGTTTTGGATTATGAGCAGATCCTTACTACTTTTGGCCTTTTCATCGCTATGGATTAGGTTCCAGAACTTTTGTGGCTCATCTCTATAATTTGTAAATTCCAAGCTGGCTTTCCAATTCTTACCAGTGTTGAATGTTTTGCGGTGGATCTTGTGGTATGGCGTCTCTATTTCTGCACTTTAAGTCTTCTTTGAATGGTGGATTGTGATACCTTCACCGCTGCCCTGTGGAGGTTGTCGGTGATGTCACCAACTGTTGTTTTTGAGATTTTCTTCACAGCTCTCATAGTGTTTCTGCTGTTGTTTTCCTTGGCCGATCTGTTCCATGTCTGGTTGTTAGTACAGCATTGTTTTCTTTTCTTTTTTTTTTCTTTTTCTGGACATTCCAAATTGTTTTATTGGCTATGCCTAATACTTGTGCAATGACTCCGATAGATTATCCCTCTTTTTTTTCTCAGCTTCAAATTGGCTTGTTTTTGGTTTATCCTATTTAACAATAAATGCAGTCTTCACAGGTGAAACCTAGGGCTCAAACCAAGAGTAGACTTTCAGAGCTATTAACTGTTCAAACAAACAATTTAACAGGGCACACCTCGGCGGCAAGAAACAGTCACATGTTCCAATATTTTTTATTAGGATTAGAAAGCTGAAATTCTGATCTGATGTCTCATATTCATCTTTTTTTTTTTTAATCTCAAACCCAAAAGTTTTCAATATATAGATCAAACAATAGACCTGGCCTTGCTGTTCCAATACTTTCAGAAGGGACTGGATACGAGTCTAGTATACTGCCAAAATATTGCTGCATGAATAGTCCTAGTCCTAATTATTACATTAATCACTGGACAAACTGTTTTTTTGCTACAACAATATGGATTCCACACTCATTATTGTGCAGCTTAAAAATAGCGCTTGATCCTGCTCATTATTATTTTGCATGTATTTATTTTTGGAATTTTATAAATAAAATATAGATTATTTTACTTTATTTAATACATCAGCTACTCATGCAGACAATTTAATACAGCCACAAGATAATAAATCAGGAATATGAAATCACAATGAGTGCACAGGATAGAAGTTATTTCTCTAATACACTCTTCAGTCTGGGAGTAAGCGTTTGCTTTTGTTCTTCTCTCAGGTATATCCACTACGTCTTCGACCTGGGCAATGGACCCTCTCTGATGAAAGGCAACTCAGACAAGCCACTGAATGACAACCAGTGGCACAACGTGGTGGTTTCCCGCGACACTAACAACATGCACACACTGAAAATCGACTCCCACACCGTCACCCAGCACTCCAACGGAGCCCGCAATCTGGACCTTAAAGGTATCATGTGTCACTAATAACACACACATTATGTCGGGTCATCGCAAAAATGTCTGTGGGTCACTAATAACACACATTGTTGATGGCCTTTCTATGGATACATAAAAGACATGCTGTGTGTCTGTACATTAGTGTTTACTGTACTGGATTTATAGATTTGTATTTTTGGGGAGGCAAGGGAAATATCCCCTTTCACTTAAACAATTTAATGGTTTTGTTGTTGTTTATTTTCCTGGCACAAAGTAAGACCGGTATCTATGCTACTGCTGGCTGGAAGCTAAACCTGCAGCCTACCTAGCAGTAGTTTGTTAGCAGTATGCAGTTTCATCATATTCAATGTGTATTTTTCTTCTTTTATCTCAAATAAAGTAAGGCATTTTCAGACCAGGATAGCTAGGGTTAACCTACAGCTAGCAGTAGACTAGTGACCCTTTTTCATTTATTTTTCCTCAGACAAAGTAAGGCATTCTCAGACCAGGCTAGCTAGGAATAACTGACACCTTTAGTTTACCTGAGACCAAGTAAGACAATGTCAGTAGCTAGGCTCCTGCTAGCTCTAGACAGTAGTCTGCTAGCAATAGGTAGATTAGTCAGACACATTCTAGGGTTTTGTTTCCCTTTTACCTAAGACAGAGTAAAGCATTCTCAGTACACTAACCCTGCAACAGTACTTTGCTAGCAATACATTGTTCAGTCCAACACATTCTACTGTTTTTTTTTTTGTTTTTTTTGCCGGGGGAGTTGGGGGGGTTTCTACGGTTTGGTAGCAATATATATTGTATAGTCCAAATGTATTCCAAGTAAGCCATTTTTCTCATCCATGACAAGTTCACAATAAACACTTGTTACATAGTAATAGTATTGCCTGGTGAGGTTTTTTTTTTTGTTTGTTTGTTTTTGTGTTTTTTTTTCCACTCTGTTACCATAATACTATAATATTATCCCAGCTAACTAGCTAGCTGATTATGTCCTCTGAACAACAAAAACGTCATAATGTTTGTGACGACCTACTATTGTAATGCTATATTCGGCATTAACTAGCAAAAAGGAGTGGACGGACGTTTCAAAATAACAGCTTTATTTTACAACCATCGTACAAAACCTGAAGAGTTGTTCTCCACAACTGTCTTGCATTCTGCATTTTTGATCGTTCTAATCATGTTGGTAAAGTTGGTACTTTGTGAGTATTAGTGCCTCTGTGACCGCTTGGATGCCATGTTGTGAATGGACCATGATCGCATGACTGTGTGGCACAAAATTATTCTATGGTTTCATGGAAAACACAACCTGCTAGAAACTCAGAAACCTGTGCTCGTGTTATTGCTGTCCAGATGTGAGATTTTTATCACTGATGAGACGTGTAAAACATTTATCACCGACATACCACTGATAAACTAATCCAATTCGAATAGGGCTAATGACAGTGTTTTGATTCATTCGCCTTAATAAACAAGAACCATCAATAATGTTATATTCAACTTGAATCAGGTCAGGCGGTGTGATCAGTGTGGTCTTTCCAAAGTTATAACAAAACCTACATCACTCATCTGGTGGATTATCCAGTGGCTGACACAGACATAGTCAATTAACTGCAGTTTAACGGAAACGCAAGTCCAAACCCCTGGATAATTGTCGAATTTCTTTCAAGCACACAACTTTTATCTCGCATTAATGCCAAAAGCTACAAATGATGCAGCATATAAAATCAGTGGGAAAAGAGTAATATTACAAAGTTTACCCTCCCCGGGAAACAGATTATCCCTCTTATCCCCCCCCCGTGTGCTCAGAGTTAAAACCTTTCAGGCCCACGTTAATGCCTTGAAATTTGTATGTAAGATGTAAGACAGACTGTATCATCACAGAACCAGCCAGACAGAGTTCTTCCTGTCAGTCAGAAGACTTTTCGTCTCACTCTGATGCTCCTACCAGTGCTGATAAAACACGCCTGTGGTTTTCACACTACCGATTAAGACCTTCTGGAGGATGAAAACATTATGTGATATGAAACAGTCTCTCAAGCAGTACACCAGAGGCGGAGAAGAGACTATTTCTACTAGAAATTTACTTGCCGGTTTGATGACGGTGGGAAATAGTCTGTATTTTACAGTCTGGTGCTTGCAAGTTAGCCTGATATCTCCAGTTTATACAATAAAGCATCGTAATATAATATGTAAGGAATAAAACTTGACAGGGAATGTTGGAAAATAATTACGCACCCTGGAGTTGCTTGTTTTTAGAAGTGTTTTATTCTTCTTATACCACAGCAATTTGCCAACACTAACAATGAGCCTCATGAGCGTTTACACACACAAAAAGTGGTACTGGAAATACTGTAAATTCAGAAAAACGTTCATAGCCTCCTCCTGCTCTTGAGTGTGTGTACATTTAATCATAAGAAGACTAAATAATGTAACACTTGATTGATCAGCTTCACATCTTATAATTTTTCATTGAGTTGCTCTATTTTTATATACAGACTACTCTGTCAAGTTCAAATCGCTTATTTATTTCAAATGCACACAAATGTATTATTATATTATATTATAATTTCATATATGCCTAAATGCTATTTAGGAAATGTTAAGCCTATACATAACAAAAAAAAAAAAGACAACAAGTATAACCAAATCCGTTTTAAGACAACTGAGGCTAGTTGTGAAATGTGTTGTATGAATGGAGAATGGTCTGGTCTGTATAGATGATAGTTGTAAGCTGAGGTGTGCAAATGGCAGAATTGATATTACTGGAAGAGTTAGCACATGATTCCCTTAGGAGACGACAGATATTTAGAGAATGGTATGATCTATGTATGTATTTATTTATTTATATATATTAAAGATATAAACGGCTTATACGTTGGTTCTGTTAGCTACAGCATTTGGTCAATGTTAAGAGGCTTTGTCATCGTTTGGTTGCCCGGTAGTAGACAAAGCAATTAATTCAGTTTTTTTTATGTCAAACCATTTTCTTTTGAACTCACTTATATCTAAAAAAAAAAAAAAAAAGTCATTTTTTTCTTAATTTAATTCAAAAAGTGAAACTTTCATATATTCTACATTAATTTCACATAAAATGAAATATTTGAAGCCTTTTTTTGTTTCTTTGTTTCGATCTCGATGATTACGGCCTACAGCTCACAGAAATCAAAAATCCAGTATCTCAAAATATTGTAATAAATAATTTATAATGAAGAAATGTCGACCTGAGAAGCGCTCTAATTAGCAAATTAACTCAAAACACCTGCAAAGGTTTCCTGAGCCTTTAAACCCTCAGTCTGGTTCAGCACTCAACCACGATCACAGAGAAGATGGGAGTAAATTTTACATTTCATTTGGAAATCAAGGTACCAGAGTCTGGAGGAAGAGTGGAAGAGGAACAGAATCCACGTTGCTTGAAGTCCAGTGTGAAGTTTCCACAGTCAGTGATGATTTGGGTTGCCATGTCATCTGCTGGTGTTGGTCCACTATGTTTTCTCAAGTCGAGAGTCAATGCAGCGTCTACCAGGAGATTTTAGAGAACTTCATGCTGCCATCTGCTGATGAACTTTTTGGAGATACTGATTTCCTTTTCCAGCAGGACTTGCCACCTGCCCACAGTGCCAGAACTTCTAGTAACTGGTCTGCTGACCGTGGTATTACTGTGCTTGATTGGACATCCGACTCGACTGACCAGAACCCTATAGACAATCTATGAGAGACACCAGACCCAACAATACAGACGAGTTGAAGGCCGCTATCAAAGCAACCTGGACTTCCAGAGCACCTCAGCAGTGTCACAGGCTGATTGTCTCCATGTCACGCCGCATCGATGCAGTAATTCATGCAAAAGTATTAAAACCCCGACCGAGTATCGAGTGCATGAATTAACATACTTTTCAGAATGTCGACATTTCTGTATTATAAATTCTTTATTCTAATATTTTGAGATACTGGATTGTTGATTTCCATGAGCTGTAAGACATAATCATCAATATTAAAACAAAAATTATTTCATTTTATGTGTAATGAATCTAGAATATATGAAAGTTTTCCACGATGCACCAATATTCCTACAAACTTTGGCCTTTTCAGGTGCTGTGACTCAGCTGTATACGTTGCTAGATAATGTTGTTGTTGTTTTTTTGTTGTTGTTGTTGTTGTTGTTTTTTATACTTCAGCTTCTACCTCAGAGAATTTCTTCTTTGTTTGACTGTTTAGCCATTTCGCAACTTGGTCTTTTTATGAAGTTTTGCTTGTGTGTTTCAAAAATGGCCTACCTTTTCCAAGACATCATATACGACTATATGCAGGCTCTTCTTAGCAGTTATATGTAATAGATTTTCATAATGTTAGGCTGAAATTGGGTTCTCCTATCTCTCTCTCTCTCTCTCTCTCTCTCACACACACACACACACACACACACACACTCACCCTCCACAACTGAATGTGGGATGAATTTGGGAAAGGTACTTGTTATTTAAATGCCACACACTGCAGAACTGGAAGTGTCGAATTTACCATCTAAATCATGGCCTGGGCTTATCAAAATGTCTTTCGAAATACATTAGTCACGATGATGGCTGATAATATGTGAGACACAGAGGAAAAAAAGTGGAAAGGAGAGAGAAGAAGTGTAAGAATAACATTAGAAAGGAGCAGGTAGAGTTGGATTGAAAGGGACTATATGAGTGATGCAAGCAAGCACTTATTATGATTTGTTTTTCTCGGTTTTTATTCTGTTTGTTCAGCTTTCTCATGCGTCTGCTCAGGAGGTAGTGCTGGGGGGCTTGTGTGCAATCATGTGCATTCAGTTCGAGGGGAAATAATACCTACTCCCCGCGCCAAGCCAAAATCCGCTAGCCAAACACACCGTCGGGCAGCTGTGGTGGACTCCTCACCTTGAAAAATGAGTCTGTGCTTGAGCTGGGTTGTAACAGCCACTTGCAGTTTGCTAACTGGGTTGAGAAATATAGCCTCACACCAGTTTAATGTCCAGTGAGATCACCATCAACTTAAAGCATTACTTACGGTTGGTGTTCTTAATGCGACCCAACACATACATCGATCTGTATAACACCATCAACTGATTTAAGGACTGCTTGAATCAATTTACCTGCCAAGTTGACATTACACGATTCAAGTGACACCACACTACATTTAACACCATGATATCTGACTGTGTGGCTCTGTGTACTGGCATGTCACATAACAGTGTTAATGTTATCACATCATGTTTTCACGTGTTCATATGTATATCATAATGTTACATAATGTTATCACAGATTAACGTGAAAGTGGTAACAAACCTGCTGCACAGCACCGCATGTGTCTTCACATGTAAAGACACATAGTCTAATCACACTTGTAATGTCTTGAAGGCCCTAAATCAATGGTTTCTTTGCAATCTCTTGCACTGATAGAGGAAACAATTGACAATTCCTGGTCTTTATCACAGCTGAGATGCTGATAGTGGCTGTGAAGCTAAAAGACAGGACCCCCCCCCTCCCCTTTTCACCCTGTAATGAATCTTGCCAGTGAAATCCTTTCAGTGAAATGATGCTGGTTAAAAGGCACTTAGGTGTAAATGAATGTGCTCGTCTCAAAGCCAAATCTCATCTCAAAACTGTGACTCGCCTAAATGGATGTTTCAGAGTTCAGCTCAGAAGAGAGTGGGATAGTTTTTTTCTTCTTCTTCTTCTTTTCTTTTCAGTCTCCTTCTTTCCCAGAAGTTTTAAATTAAACCTGCTGTAAGATGAGCTCATGGGTTCCTCATGGAAGATTTGAAGCGGTCAAGAAGGCTTTTTAAAACCATACCTAACCATTTCCTTTTGAAAATTTGGACAGAGTGAAACGTCTTCACTGGCCCATTTGCAGTAGATTTCAGGGATATGGACAGGACATGGATCAAAAACAGTTATGCTTTTGTTATACTTTTTAAGCATTATTTATTAATGAGCTTGGGCCAAGATTTCATTTTGGAGCTCCTAGGGCAATGAAAGTGAATACATTAATCACATTATAGATGTGCGGTGTACCACTGGTGGTTTGAGATGATACAGTAAAAGAGAGTGAATTTCCCATTAAAGGGGACACAGACTGAATACTAAATATGTTGTATGACCATCCAGAAATATGTAAGATATTTCAAGGGGTACATTTTACTATATATATGGTTAAAGTGTATATAGTATATATTATTAGTATATACCAACAGAGCTAGGTAACATATTAAGCGAGCTTAATATGTTGATAAATTCACCTTATATTTTCCCCCTATGAAATCCACATCCTGCCCGAATTCATTTGTCATTTCTTATGCCCGTAACCATGACAGTATCCTAAAGCAAAGTCGATCTCACTATGACCAATTTTACTCAAGAGGTCCCGTATCAGTGACAGGAATCTGCAGCTATGTCAGTAAAGCTGGAAATTGGAGGAACATGGACGTCACATCCCGCAAGACAAACTGGTATAGATCAAAATAAAGGGATGAAAAAAAAATCCAGAGTATCTGAAATGATTCAGATTGAAATCACTGTGCCACTTTAAATGAAGGTGTTCATAGCAGCTACGTAGCCCTTTATGACATAAACCTACCTAAACATTTAGAAAGACTTACAATAGACATACAGCTTTTTGAGGTCAAATAAACATTGAAATGTATAATAGATATTCATGCTTATTTAACATTTTCTTTTAAATAAGTCTCCAGTGCCAGCACTTTGTAACAGTAAAGTTTTAAATTCTTAAATCAATCAATGAAACTGTTTGCAAGTTGCTGTTGTGTAAAAGGAATAAAACGCTTAGGGATGTGGTTCAATTGGAGTCAACTTTGGGGTGGTAACAGTACAGTAACTCCTCACTTCATCACAACAGACCAGCATTGTTTATTTTTCTAGAACATCACACCCATCCATCCATCCATGCATCCATCTTCTACCACTTACTCCTTCTTCAGGGTCGCGGGGGAACCTTGGAGCCAATCCCAGGGAGCATCGGGCACAAGGCAGAACAGCACACCCTTTCTGGTTTATTCTTTATTTAGCATCAATATCAAAGTAGTCTGACGATTTAAATGGCAAGTTACAATGGCTAGAATTAGCATTCGGGACAGGGTTAGCATTTGAACCATTTCTTCATATCAAACAAACTCCCGGCACTTATCTTGTTTGAATTTATGAAGAATTCTCAATGAAATACGTTCCAAATTCTTGGCGTATCCCTTTGTTTGAGCATGTTTGGCCTATTTCATAATTTAGACACACCTAATGGCATGAACAACAAGCACAAGTTAATAATGCAGGCTTCACTGAATCTTACTGTCTGAACGGTTAGCATGTGCATGGCCATTAGAGCGCCTCTGGAGTAATCCTTACAGAAAAACGGGAGAAAATTGCAAAGCGAGAGGCGATATGGGCTAAAGGAAAGGTAGTAGAATTTAGAAAAAACAACCTTGTCAGCAGTTTTGCTATTTAAACTAGGTGACAGAGAGTCGTAGTTTCCTAGAAGCATAAACCTGCTGACTCGTGTTTTTGGGGGCTTTTTTACGACTCAAGCATTATATCTGTTGAATATCTATTATCCGGAAAGAAAACCCAGCTATAATAGTGTATTCAGAAACATGCTGTGATATTCTCACCAAAGCAATGCCTCCTTTTCCCTGTGTGGCCATCATGACTGCTCGCGCAAAACTCAAGGATATTGCACAGGGAGTCCCACTTTGCCATGTACGCAGCCTTGCTGGACTTCTGATTGGTTTTATTTGCGCAAGAGAGTGTTTCTCGAGACCTGTTAAGGGAATGTTAGATACTTTTGAGCCTCCACTTCAAACAGGAGAGACCCTCTGAGGCAGTCTTGGTGCAATTACTGAGAGAAAATGGCTTCCACCAGAAAGGCCATGAACATTGATTTCAACAAAATCACAAGACACCTAAAAAGGAAAGCACTATGCAATTCTGCTTAGATGGGAAAGTGCCTTATTAGACGGGTGGGGGGGTGGGGGGGTGGCGTCAAAATATTCAAACAAGCGCTTAAGATCATGTTTCAGTAGTGTCCCATATCATTTTCAAGTGTGTGTGTATAGAGAGAAAGAGAGAGAGAGCGAGCGAGAGAGACTTCAAAGTGATACAAATGTGTTTCCTGCCATCTTGGATTAGTTCCAGCCTTGTGTACTGAAATGTCACCGTAATTGCTGGATTCGTTTGACAGGGCTTAGGTGCTTTGGATGTCCTAAGCAGTCATGCCATCTTTTCTAAGCCAGTTAGCTGTTGCTGAAACAGCAGCTTAATCCAGGCTTTCTTCATTTTAATGTATGCAATGCCAACTAATTAGCATGAAACGCAACAGAAGGGTGCATTCCAACTGGAGTAAACATACTTCCTAGTGTTAAAGCTGGACATAAACACTGAGTTGCCTATATTTAAATATGCTAATGTTTGAAGCTATTACCAAAATGTGTATAAGCTTGCAAAGCTAATTAGCTTATAAATGGGACCTTGCAAGAACAAACTGGCACTATGTCTTTCTGTTAGTAATACATTATATTATATAATGTATTACAAGCAGAGGTAAGTAAAAAATAATAATAATAATAATTTGATAGATGAAACTTGTTTTTAATTTAAATGACACCTAGTTTATAGATGTATTTTTGTGGAGAGTCACTATAGACTAATCAGTGTTTCCCATAATGTGTTTCCATGCTCTAATGCATATGATTCTACTAATTAGCCAATTAACAAAACATTTGTGGATTAAGGAAGACTCTAGAAAGACTGCTTAGGAAGTTTTAGTCTACTGTCACAGAGGAATTTATAGGGTTAAATGTGAATACATGCATAAAGTACAATCACTGTGCTAACTACCTACCTTTGATTTGAGTTTCATATTCCTACTAGTTACAAAATGTAACTTTAAAAAAACAACAAAAAAAAGGATTTTAATGTTAATATGGGGTTAGCATGGTGGTTTAGTGGTTAGCACGTTTGCCTCACACCTCCAGGGTTGGGGGTATGATTTCTATCACCACCTCCCTGTGTGCACAGAGTTTGCATGTTCTCCCTGTGCTTCGGCGGTTTTCTTCGGGTTTCCTCCCCCAGTCCAAAGACATGCATTGTAGGCTGATTGGCATTTCCAAATTGTCCGTAGTGTGTAAATGTGTGTGTGATTGTACCCTGCGATTGGTTGGCATCTCATCCAGGGTGTCCCCCACGTCGCGCCCCAAGTCCCCTGGGATAGACATAGACACAGTAATGTATAGATAAACAAACTAATGAGATCTAAACATGGGACAGGTGAACATGAAGTCACTTGTGTGAATAGAGAGAGAATGCAAGATATTCAAATGGCTACGTAAAACCTATAGAAGCCCTTCCTGATTTCTGACAGAAACCAATTCCAATAGGAATAAGCTACCATTAAGACAGGTTTCTGATTTTGCACAAGGTATAAATAGACAAACTCAAAACTAAACACAGAAAACACAATCAGGCAACGTACCAATGACAGGACAGGGTGGAGACAAGACTGAAATGAAAAGCAAAACAAACTCAAGCACACTGGAACCATAACACAAAAGGCTGAGACAGTGATTCCTGCATCTCCTTAGTGAAAGAAATTCTCAGTGACATTTGTTGAAAACTTTTTTTTGTTTCAAGGATAAGTGAGACACATGACAGGACAGGGTTTTGATGCCTTTCAAAATGCAGTCCTTCAAAATGAATATCATTCATTTTATTTTAATCACTGCAAACAATCTGCACTCTATCTCACAACAAGAGTAGCTTTCAAGCATATCGTTTGGTTTTTAATACCTCTAACGGCAACAATTTTAGCAAATGATATCACAGAGTGGCCTTGATCTTTTCTCTTTTTAGTCCAATAACACATAAGGTTGTATTGAAGCCTAATTAATCTTGGTGATATACCCTTGTACCTACTTGTCATCTTTGCCAAAGAGATATTCAGAGCTAATTATAATACACATTTTTACAAAAGTAAAATACTTGCTGTTTACTTTGTGACTGGACGCTGAAAGATAACATATAAGCTTGCATATATAATATATCATTATTTCCTTTTTTTTTAATCAAAGCAAAATATCACTATAGCTATCTAACTATACAGTGGTGTGAAAAAGTGTTTGCCCCCTTCCTCATTTCCTGTTCCTTTGCATGTTTGTCACACTTAAGTGTTTCGGAACATCAAACCAATTTAAACAATAGTCAAGGACAACACAAGTAAACACAAAATGCCATTTGTAAATGAAGGTGTTTATTATTAAAGGTGAAAAAAAATCCAAACCATCATGGCCCTGTGTGAAAAAGTGATTGCCCCCCTTGTTAAAACATACTATAACTGTGGTTGTCCACACCTGAGTTCAATTTCTCTAGCCACACCCAGGCCTGATTATTGCCACACCTGTTCACAATCAAGGCATCACTTAAATAGGAGCTGCTTGACACAGTAAGGTCCACCAGAAGATCCTTAAAAGCTACACATCATGCCGAGACCCAAAGAAATTCAGGAACACTTGAGAAAGAAAGTAATTGAGATCTATCAGTCTGAAAAGGGTTATAAAGCCATTTCCAAAGCTTTGGGAATCCAGCGAACCACAGTGAGAGCCATTATCCACAAATGGCGAAGACATGGAACAGTGGTGAACCTTCCCAGGAGTGGCCCGGCCCAAAAATTACCCCAAGAGCGGCGACGACTCATCCAAGAGGTCACAAAAGACCCCACAACAACGTCCAAAGAACTGCAGGCCTCACTTGCCTCAGTTAAGGTCAGCGTTCATGCCTCCACCATCAGGAAAAGACTGGGCAAAAAATGGAGTTCCAAGGAGAAAACCACTGCTGAGCAAAAGAACATCAAAGCTCGTCTCAATTTCTCCACAACACATCTTGATGATCCCCAAGACTTTTGGGACAACATTCTGTGAACCGATGAGACAAAAGTGGAACTCTTTGGAAGGTGTGTGTCCAAGTATATCTGGCGTAGAAGGAACACTGCATTTCAGAAAAAGAACATTATACCAACAGTAAAATATGGTGGTGGTAGTGTGATGGTCTGGGGCTGTTTTGCTGCTTCAGGACCTGGAAGACTTGCCGTGATAAAAGGGAACTATGAATTCTGCTGTCTACCAAGAGATCCTGAAGGAGAATGTCCGACCATCTGTTCGTGTACTCAAGCTGAAACGAACTTGGGTTCTGCAGCAGGACAATGATCCTAAACACACCAGCAAGTCCACCACCGAATGGCTGAAGAAAAACAAAATGAAGACTTTGGAGTGGCCTAGCCAAAGTCCTGACCTGAATCCTATTGAGATGTTGTGGTATGACCTTAAAAAGGCCGTTCATGCTCGAAAACCCTCTAATGTAACTGAATTAGGACAATTCTGCAAAGATGAGTAGGCCAAAATTCCTCCGGGCGCGCCTAAAAAGCCTCATTGCATGTTATCGCAAACGGCTTGGTCGCAGTTGTTGCTGCTAAGGTGTGTCCCCAAAAGCCAGTTATTAGGTTTAGGGGCGCAATCACTTTTTCACACAGGGCCATGATGGTTTGGTTTTTTTTCACCTTTAATAATAAACACCTTCATTTACAAATTGCATTTTGTGTTTACTTGTGTTGTCCTTGACTATTGTTTAAATTGGTTTGATGTTCCGAAACACTTAAGTGTGACAAACATGCAAAGGAACAGGAAATGAGGAAGGGGGCAAACACTTTTTCACACCACTGTATATACAGTTGAAACTCTCGTCTCTTCTTTTGGCTTTTGTGTCTAAGTGCAGCTGTGGAAAAAAAGGTGCGAGTGTGTCATCAATCTGCACCACAGTGCAATCAGCCGATTGTTGGCCATGAAGCTGTGATCAGCAGAAAAGACTGGAGAGATAGAAATGGAGTAGACATGTGAATTATAACACTACTTCTCTCTCTCTCTCTCTCTCTCTCTCTCTCTCTCTTTGTCTCGCAAACTTTAGCGTGATAAAAGGGTATTATAATAATAGATCATACTGTAGCATCATTTCAAAACTGCTCGATTCAGATAGAGTATATATGTAAATTCCCTTATTCGCTGCAGGACTTGTTTCTACACACATAATCCAACCAAATCATGGGTTGCAGTAAAAAAAAAAAAAAAAGAGAGAAAGAAAAGAAAAATATTAAGTAATCTTTACATATAAAGCCAGTTTAAAACAACTTGTACTGATTCAATTAATTTACAAAGAATAAAACAATGAAATAAAGTATAAAATGCCAGACAGATAAGTAGCAAAGCAATACTTGCAACAAATGTATCTGACTAGTCCTTGTCGAGCATGATTAAACACCGTGTACAGGCAGGTTGTAAGTCTAGATTTGAATTCAGAATTGGAAATATAGGAAAGCCATTATTTTTGATAGAGACGGAATTTATAGCTATTATGCGACATAACACCTACATAACCCCTTAAAGGCAACTGGAATGATTCTGCACACACAAATATTTATTAAGGTTTATTCCAACAGCTGTCCTTCAGACTAGCGTCATCAATTTTTATGTGAAGTTGACATAACACCTAAGACAAGTGTCGTAGACTTCTATTGATGCCACTTTGAGTCATGACGCTATCCTTATTACTGATTTCGCAGCTCGGAGTCACAGTGTTGTTGATGTGACATGCCAAACATCAAAATCAATCTTAGCCTTTATAAATGTCTATGTGGGTTTATAGCATTTGTCTGAAAAAAGCCTATGTAGGTTTTATGTAGCCCTTTTAAGAAAAGTATTTACATATGTAAAGCAGTGATGGAAGTGTGTCTGGAGTGGAAATGTTTGCAGCTGCTGACCATGGAAATGAGCCTCTATAAATGTCTATGTGGGTTTATGTCACTTCAGTAAAGGCTACATAGGTTTTATGTAGTCCAATGAACCTTGCTTTTAAGTACGACGCAGTGATTGGAAGTGTTTGTAGTAAAAATGTTTTCAGCTTTTAAGTAAAGTGTTAGTGAATACAAAGCCTTCCGTGGTGGGATTGCTTGCAGCTGATGATGCAGAATCTTATTGATGATCTTAACCAACTGTGGGGTTGGTCTGTGCACACCACAAAAACGGCAAATTGGCAAGGCATCGACCTGCTAGATTCTGTAGAATGGCTATTGATCAGAGGTCCCGCCTGGTGTGTGTACGTGTGTGTTTGTGTGTGTTCAAGAGGTATCGATCAAAAAGAATAGTTCGATTCCAACTCATAAAATGCATTGTCTGGTCTTCATTATTGAGCGTGTGGTATACCCGACATTTTTATTTATTTATTTATTTATTTATTTATTTATTTATTTATTTATGCATCAACCATTTAATTCTAGAATGTCTTTCACAAATATGCAGAACTAAGCATTTTACTAGTCTGGGATGTGTAAAAGTAACATCTTTCTTAGAAGATGCCAGTGTAACCTTGATAAGCCTTTGCTCTGTGATCCTAATTTTGAATTGGCTGCTGAAAATGTGTTATGATTTGTTGGAATGAGTGAAAAAGCACCACATGAGCTGCTGAGATAATAATAATAATAATAATAATAATAATAAGAAGAAGAAGAAGAAGAAGAAGAAGAAGAAGAAGAAGAAGAAGAAGAAGAAAAGAAGAATGATGATATAATAACAATAATAATAAGAGGAGGAGGAAGAAGAACAGTTATTTATCTTAGAAGAAGGTAGAAGAAGAAGAAGAAGGAGAAGGAAAATACTACTACTAATAATGATAATAAGAGTAATAATAAATAATAATAAGAGGAAGAAGAAGAAGAAGAAGAAGAAGAAGAAGTTGATATGACTCCATTTGCATGTTGGCTCACGAAAACCTAATACATAAATTGATTAGCGCTCTTCGGGACTTTAATTTCTCCACATTATTTGAATAATTCTTTTCAACGCTCTAAGATAAATACCCTCATGAGAGCACCATAGCTGGAAACCTGTAAAGGAACATTCACAGATACACAGAGGTCCTGCAGTCATTTCCTTTTTCTCTTCATATCTCGTCTCGACCCCGATTGATTCATTTCTACGTCTAAAAAAGTAAAAGAGCCAAAAAAAAAAAAAAAAAAAAAGGATTTATAGCAGAATCTTTGTTATGATGCTGAGTTCAGGGATCGATCATGCGGTTTCATTTAAAAGTTCCAAAAAAGTTGAACAAAGTTCCTCATGTCTTTTGTCAAAATACAGCACCGTTACAGTGCCGAGGCGTCTTTCTTTTTATTAAAGAGCCATTTGGGGATTGTTGCGCAGTCTTCAGGAAATTCTCAGAGAAGTTACATTTCAACAGGAATGAGAAGTCAAGAAAGAGATTGGCACATTCCCTCCCAAGACGTTTGTCAATCCTAAATGCGTACTGCGGGGCCAGTCGATAAAAACATCCCATGCGATCGAAGATGGAAGGTTGATGGAAGGACAACGGATTTTAAAAGCCTGCTTTCTGTCTCTAGGTTGAGAAACTTCGACAGCATAAGGTGATATATCCATCTGGTCAGAGTGACAGGTCTAATCTCGGACTGTTCGTCATCCAGAGCCTTCGCACTACGATCAAACTGATGGTTATGGTTTACAGCACATAAGACAAACAATGTTGAATAGGCTTCTGTTAGTAATTTTGTTTTCACCCCTATAAATATCGTATTCTTCTTCTAGAGCTTATGTTATTAATGTTAATGTGTAGAGCAAATAATAATACAAAATGAAGGGCATTAGATGATGTGGCCTGGGAAGAATTTTGAGTTTGGCGTATAGCGTTAAGTGACGTAAATGGCGTAAAATCCATATGTCAAAACCATAATATCTGTGTTTTTTATGCAACTTCATTTATGTTTACCCAACCACCCATTATCATTATGAGTTAACTATGGTGGGGTTTTTTTTTTGTTGTTTTTTTTATCCATATCTTACAAGTTTATTATCTTATTTGAGAACGTTAAGAGGGTTTTATAAGGGACGCATAGTTCATCACAAGCGTATTATAAATGTGAATTTGATTAGCACGACATTAAAAGCATTCATTTGGTATTTGGGCTTCATGAATAAGAAGCTGCGTTGAAATGAGGCTCCGTAACCATTTTAATACAGATGGACTGTGGATTCAGTCTCGGTCCGAGAGGCAAAAAAAAAAAGTGTCTCCACCTGCCATCTTACCTTTTGTGAGCTGTACTTAATAATCTACGTTCTCAGCCCCAGTTCAGCACAACTTCTTCTTTACGAAGCTCATATGCCAGACCAATGGACCGATTTTAATGCCCTCGAATTGCAGTGTTAATCAAATTTACGTTTCCAACACGCTTATAAAGCACTTTGTGTACCTTATGCAACAGTTTTTTTTTTGTTTTTTTTAAGTACAGTAAGTCAATCTCTCAATCAACTCTTAATGAAAATCGAAGGCCGTTGTTTTCATTTCCATGTAAAGACAACACTGCATAAAACCTCTGTTCTTTCGCATTTGTAAATAAGCCTTTCATAAATTTTAGAAATGCACTATGTAGTGCATGGAAAGAGGATTTACCATGATTTAAGCCCCGCCCCCGCGGCCCTGTCCACATGGCCTTGCAGAAATCTATCATGCTAATCTATGCTAATAATTACTTACAGTTACATGCATCAGACTTCATAGTGACAGGTGTCATAGAATATTATAATATCAGCCTAAACTTTGTAAACATTAACATCCTAATGCATTATAACACAGGCTCTAGTTTTACAATTTATAACGCATCATATTATGTTATAACGCATCATAGTGTATAGGTACAGTAGTAAATGTGCGAAGTAAGACAATCCTGATATACGAACTGTATGTTCTGTCAATCAGTGAATGTCAATGGTGCTGAAACAACTAGTTGTCTTTAGACTATATGGAAAATAGACACACACACTCGAAAGAAGTGAGTTTGTGAGTTTATTTAGTTTTTGTTCTGTTATGGAAAACTGATGGCACTTGCTTGTGAGTTAATTAGAGGCTGTTAGCTTAAGTGGCCAGTCCAGTGTACTGTCCTTTAGAGAGAAAGTGAGAGTCTGAGAGATCAGCAATCACACAAATTGGAGGGGGCGAGTAATGAGATGAACAGGCCCTTTTAATCCACACACTAATAGACTATTTGAGCCTGAGATGGAGAAGTGAGCTGCAATTTCACAGCATAAACAAATCATTATAATAATTAATAACAACAGCAGCAGCAACAGCAATAATAATAATAATAACAATAACTACTTCAACTACTACTTATGGTGATAATAATAATAATAACTACTACTACAACTACTTATAATAATAATAATAATAATAATAATAATAATAATAATAATAATAATAATAATAATAATAATAATAAATGAATTCTACTGAAATATTACAGGAACAAATAAGAAATATATTCATAATTTGACATTATTCATTTTGACAGTTAATTGGAATTTAGTTTTAATATTTTGTTAATCATAATCACGTTAATTATTTGGTTATAGTTCGTTTAAGTTTGGGTTTAGCTGAGAGGGGGGGGGGGCGCGAGCGGAGTTGGGGTTCAATAACGACAGGGGTTTTAGCCGAAACAAACTGAACAGTTGCAGTACATGAAAGAAACAAAATGACACACACAGTGAGGTTTATTTTTAGGTTTACAGTGAACAATGTAATTTTCCATGTTTTGTGTTTTAAACACTGCAAATAAGAATAAAACCTTTAGGCGTAAATCCAAGCAGACATCATATGACTAATGTACTGTTACCAAACACGTTAGAAATACTAGAGGTACTGCTGTAGGATGGCAGATTTCTGAAATGATGAAACTTGCATGTTAGTTTTTTATCCAAAGCGACTTACAAATGAGGAAATACAAGCAGAGTGATATATCAAGCGGAGAACAATACAAGTAATAGGTAACTGAAATAGGAACTGAGAATGAGCATCTACAGGATTTGGGGTTCGAATCCTGCCTCCGTGCCTGCCTGTGTGTGAGTGTGTGTGCGATTGTGTGTTGACACCCCGTCCAGGGAGTCCCCTGCCTCATGCCTCTGGGATCGGCTCCTGGCGCCTCTCGGCCCTGTGTAGGATAAATAAACGGTACGGAAACTAGATGGATGAATAGATATATGCACTGAATCTCTCTGTACTTGACTTAGCTTCAGTCGGCTCACATACCTTAGCTTCTGTTTGTCACTACAGTGTACCCAACCCTGTCACTCTACACTACAGCATAATGCCCCCCCACCCCCCAAAGTCATCATCTTCCACCCAGTCTATAAGACCGCATGCTGCCGCCTGAATGATTTGGATCAGTTTGAATGGGTTTTTCCCCTCTTTCAAACCTCTACAAATAAAAGATCCTTGCACTCACTGCAAGTCAGGACTTGTGTTAAATCATAAAATCCATGACCGTTCTGATTCCATTCACTATTAAGACTTCTCTCTTTTTCCAAATTGATCTAGTTATTTTTATTTTTGCTTGTTATTTGCACCATTACATTTTTTTTCCAATTGAAGCTGCTATTCTTAATTTTCAGTAACACTTTACTCAACAGGGCTACATGGTGCTACATAAACCATTCATAACAACTAACGTGAACACCCATTAACATTTACAAAGCCTTATAAACTCTTTCTATAAAGGCCATACGTATAAATGCTTGCTTACATTCCTAATGCGTTATATTTCTTAAAAGTTACTTCTAAAAAGGCATTACAGTTTTTGGCATTGTTTATAATGTATTTATAAACTGTCAAAGAAATATTTTATAAGTAGTGCTTATTATACCTATTATATCACTATTATATCTTCTCAGCATGCGCAAAGGAAAAGTAATATAACATGTTACGAACACTGCTTATAATGCATCTTGTTGCCAATTCATAATGTATCATAAAGACAGCTGTAACGTGTAATGCATTTTCATTCATAACTATAAAAATATGTCTACTGCATTATGAATGTATTATAACACGACCAGATGTGTTCATAGTTTATTAGAGATATGACTATACTCCTAGACAGTGTTGCTAACTTTATTATAGTGTCATAAGACATTCTCAGTGTCAAGTTGGAATAACACCATGCATGAGATAAGATTTTTGACATAAAATATGTTAGAAAGTTAAGACTGACTTAAGGGCATGACGTAACAAAGCTTGCCAAGTGAGGATAAGTGAAAGCTACAGTGTCTTCTGTTCTTGGCACTTGGTGGAAACATCAAACACCATGAAAATCTGCTGTACAACACTACATACTGTAGATTTTAGTGTTATACAACAGGGGTTCATATTAATTATGCTGTTTTTATACTGTTATAAAAGTAATGATACTGTTATAGCACTTATAACATGAAAGTTTTAGCAGTGGTAGTCATTACACTGTAACAACAAACATATATATACATAGGTTTGGTGTTACAGTGTAATGACAATGACATACACACACCCATTCATACACTACGGACATTTTAGACACGCCAATCAGCCTACCGTGCATGTCTTTGGCCCGGGGGAGGAAACCTGTATATACATGTATATTTAAGAACATGTGAATATGTGTGTATGTGTATGTGTGTGTGTATTTATATATATGTGTATTCACTCTAGGTCCATAAGTCAAATGTTTCTGAAGTCTGCTTATAAGACACGACAACTTGTTTACAGAGTCATGTATAATAATGTAATTAGGTATAATGTTGTGGCAATCCTATTACACCTTTACAACACCTTTGTGTATATATTCTCTGACTGTGTTTTAATATTTGACAAGCCACATCACTATTATATGACTCTTATACTAGACATGCAGTAAAAAAAAAAAAGATTGAGTTCTAACCAAAGTCTGCTTGGAAAATATCATAACACAGTGTTATGTCACTTGACATAGGTTGTAAGTCAACTTCAACATTCAGCATTGACAAATGCGGTCTTTATCACAGTTAATACTTATCTCAGTATGAGATAATATTACTAATATTTACATAGGCTAACGTTAGTTGTTGTGAAAGGCTTAAGTATGTGTCATGTACCTGTAAGAACACTCCTGTATATTTAACCCTCCCCCATACTTTCTACGTCCTGTCTGTTATTCTACCTTCAGTTTTGATGACTTTGTAGAAATCCTGCACTGTACATTGAAACATGTTTTTTCTTTTCACTTTACCGCATAAATAATCATTTCCTTTCTCTCCATCTCTTCCTTTAGGAGAGCTGTATATAGGTGGCGTGGGGAAGACGATGTATAACAGTCTGCCCAAGCTGATTGCATCCCGGGACGGTTACCAGGGCTGCCTGGCGTCCGTGGACCTGAACGGGAGGCTGCCAGACCTGATTGCAGACGCCCTCCACAGGGTGGGCCAGGTGGACAGAGGATGCGACGGTCAGTGACGTCTTTAATCTCTTTTAATACACATTCTGACGAGGTTGTTCTTGTTCAAACAAGGAGACGTTTGGATATAACACCAGGGTTGGACAAATGATAAATTCAGTAGCTAGCCCTCCAGCAAGGTCGACGCCTAGTACAATGTTATGTGTGCCTGGAAGTCCAATTAGCAAGGTTGAAATGCTGAGATAAGTGTAAAACATGACACTCATTTACACTAATACAGACTGTTAATCTATGAGTATTGCATTGCCTTACACCCCTAATCCACAGCATCCTGAACCTGTTTTTCCATCAAGCAACTATGAGTAAAAAATAAATATAGATTGATTGCCTGAATGTACCAATCTGCTTGTTTTGGGTATAAATCGCTTTTTTCCACTCATGAACATCGAAATAAAATGGACAGGCACATGCATGTCTTTATAATACACATGCAGTAAGTCCTAATTGTATAACGTTCCACTTTTGCTGACCTTCTTAGTTGATTTTCAAGCAACTGCAATAAAGCAAAACCTTATACACATACAGAGCTGGTTATATGATGTGGTATTTGTTTGTCCTCAAAGACCCATGTGTCAGCAAAAATCATCAAACAACACAAAAACGGCCTATATGCACTTAAAAAAACAAAAACAAAAAAAAAAACAACAGCAACAACAAAAATTTAGAGGCACACAATAACCGTAAAAGGGCAACCATTATTTTATAAGTGTACTGGTAACAGCTCATCTAGAATGCCCTTACCTCAGCTAAAAGTCATCACTCCCTCCAACGTTTGCCCCAATCCCGTGGCATTTGATAATAGACCCAGCCAGCAATATTCTAGACAAACATATCAGTTTTGTGCTTAGACTTTATTTGTAACTGTACACTCAGCCTAGGCTGGACAAATTTTTTTTAATGTATTTATTTATTTATTTGTTTGTATGGCACACAAGCTCTAATCTGCTGTGGTGTACTGTGATTTCCCCACGGAGCCGTAGATCGCGTTTCGGCTTTACCTCTGTCTACCTCTATCAAAACAACCTGATTACCTTACATATCTTCCCAAAAGCAAGCATGTAATTTCTGTTTCGGAGAGTATTAAATGCAGAACGAGTGCTAAAGATTCACTCGTACAGCCTTTTTAAAATGGAAAGCGTTATTGCTTGTTTGTTTTGACCGTTATCGGACACTTGTTTAAAAGTTTCACAAGCGTCTTACAATTATATGTTTAGACTTTATTACCTGATTGTAGCTGGTAGTTAAATGCCATATTTACAGTGACATCAAACAGTGTCTAGATGATCTAAAAGCCTAATCAAAAAAATACATAAACCATGCAGTGCTTTGTCTCTCGAAACATCACTGGTATGAGAGTGAGAGAGAGAGAGAGGATGAAGATAATCAGGATGCAAAAGAAATTCTGTCTTCGATTACAACTAGATGTGTTACAGATATGTCTAAGATAAGATACAGCATCTCTCTCTCTCTCTCTCTCTCTCTCTCTTATTTTGCATGTTTAGATAAGGCCTATTAAGCCTATAAGGCCTTCCTGACAACTGACATAAACCTCGATAAATATTTTTAAAAGGCTGATCTCATAAGATTAATATTTCTGGTGTCAAACTGATCAAATATCTGAATATAGGTTGTGCTGTTTTTTGTGTTATGACCCTTTCAAGGCTACATTAGAGTGTCATAAGAACGGACTTTCTAGCTCATTGTACATCATGTATGGTGTTATCACAAAAATGGTGATGATGCAATATGTTTAAATATTAATCCCAAACTCACACTGGCTTATTGTCAGAGAGAATATATACATAACTGTCATTACAGTGTTATGACAGTGGAATATGTTGTTCATAAAAGATCTCTACATAGTAAAATGTGTCAGAGAAAATAAACATAGCCTTGTCAAGATTGTGTCCTGAATTAGCTACGGACATTCATGAACATTCTTAGTAACAGCTAAATAAAATATACGTTTCATCGAAGTGGCATTGCTATAAGTATTCATAGCAACCTTTTAAGCATAAATATGACACGTCAGTGTTACCACCATGAGCAAGTGTCAAGTGCAGGATATTTGGAATTTACAGCTTTGTCATTTTTCAAAGTATAAGCTTTATTGCCATTATGTAGCTCTGACATACCAAATGTCCACTGAGCTAGAAAGCCAGGTGTCATGTTATGTTTCGGGTGTTATGTCAAGTTGACATGAAAATTGACAAAAGGAGTCTTTGACAGCTGAGATCTGGTGGAATTAGAGATTATAAATGTATATGTATGTTTATATCAGTTGTTATTAAAGGATTATGTGTGTTTATGTTGTAGTGAGAATTAGTGACAGGTGTTACCAATTGTGATAACTTCACTTTATGTCACTTCACTTGACATCAAAATTGACAAAGTAATCTTTATGATGACTGAAAGTTGTTGGTGTAAGTGGTTATTAATAGAGATCGACCCATAATCGTATTTTACAGATATGTTTCCCGGTATTTATGCATTTTTCTATAATTGGATATCGGTTTTGTAATATCAGATCCACCAATAAATTATATTTCAAAGTGAACGCGCTTTGTTAACAGAATTCTGACCTGGAGATATATATTGCGTGATATAAATAAGGCACCTGTGAACCCCGCCATCAGCTTCTATTATCTGAAGCGAAGACGCAATTCACAGGCCTGCCCTGGTATGACAAAGCTATGCAACATCTCGTTCTCTTCTCGGGGAACAGGGTTGCATGCGTAACCCAGACGTTCCCTTTCAAAGGGAACTTCGACGTAGCATTTAGCATAACACAGTGGGAACGAGAATACCCACTCCATCATACCGAGGGTAAGGCCTGTTCAAAAATACCTAAGCCCGAGGGTCACTGCAAGACACTCGACCCCGGGGTGGATTGAATTTCCAGGCTGTAATAATGAATGAATGTGTGTGGCGTAGACCACCCTGCAGCAGCACACACCCCTTTGGACAAAGCCTTCGCGGAGGCGACCGCCCTAGTGGAATTAGCCCTTATGCCCAGAGGTGTAGCGAGACCACGCGCCTCATAAGCAATAGAGATTGCGTCCACTATCCAATTAGAGATGCACTGCTTTGACACTGCATCATCTCTACTGTCGCCACCAAAGCAGATCAGCAGCTGCGCCAATTACGGCACTGGCCGGAGCAGTGGACGTAAGTACAAAGAGTCCTTACTGGACACAGCAGGTGCATTCTCTCTTGTTCCGGTGTGAGGAATGGAGGAGGACAGAATGCCTGCAACAGCACAGGGTGAGTAGCTGATGTAGACACTTTAGGAATATAATCTGGCATAGGATAAAGGAAGGAGTGGCTAATCCAGAGGCAAGGTCAAGGCAGGATGGGGCAACAGAGAGAGCTTGTAGATCTCCTACTCACTTGAGAGATGTCAGGGCCAGCAGATGTCAGGGCCTCAGCTACCTTTAGAGTCAGAAGCTTCTCAGAGGCTGACTCTAAGGGCTCAAATGGGGCCCCTGACAGAGCTTCCAAGACCACAGAATGGTCCCAGAAGATATGCGTGGCCTGCAGACCGGCCTCAGCCGCCTGACATCACGCAGGAACCTCGAAGTTAGAGGATGTTGCCCCACAGAGGCTCCATCAACAGGGGCATGGCTGGCCGAAATGGTGGTCATGTGAACCCCGATTGTAGAAGGAGCCCACCCCTGAGAAATGTTCTTGTAAGAACTCCAGGACGGTAGCTATTGCGCAGTTCTCTGGGTCTACACTGGATCCCTGCAGATGGGAATCTCCCAAGAAGTGCCATCTAGCAGGGATATTATCTCTGAGAAGCATATTTGAGCTGGCCAATAAGGTGCTACTAGCAGCAGGCTGTCTTGGTAAACTCTCACTAGAACTTGTGGGCGGAGAGTGATGGGGGAAAAGCGTACTCATGTGACCTCGGCCACATATGCACCATGGTGTCCAGCCCTAACTGTGCGGGAGGAGTGAGGGCAAACCACAATGGGCCGTGTGTTGTCTCCTCGGAGGCGAACACATGCAGTCCCGCTTGGCCAAACCTCGCCGTATGGACTCCACCACTTGTAGATGTAGCCACCAATTCCTGGGCCTCAGACCCTGTCTCAACAGGATGTCTGCCCCCATATTCCCAGAATGCACATTGCACTCACTGACAAACTTTCCTTCTGCCCAGAGAAGAATTAGTTGCACCTGCCTGAACAGGGGGCGTGGACATAATCCTCCATGGTGGTCAATATATGAGACCACTGGTGTGTTGTCTGTAAACACATAGGAGGTGAGTTCTCAATGGAGGAAGAAGGAATTTTAGTGCTAGAAATGTGGCCCACATTTCGAAAAAATGTATATGCTGCTCCAGATAAGGGCCGCACCAAAGATCGTGAGCTGGACAGCTGTCTAAGACCGCACTCCAGCCCGTGAGGGAGGTGTTTGTCATTACCGTCTTGCACTAAGGAGACATCCCTAGAATGTGATCCAAGGCTAGAAACCGGGGACAATCAAATTCTCAGAGCCCATAGGCATCGCCACATGACACTGATTATTCTCAGAGGTTTCGTCCGAAACCCCCAACTTCTTAGCCACCACTAAACGATCTCCTGTGCAATAGGCCCATAAGCACCAATAGTCTCTCAAGATCCAGCTATATCTTGCTCAGTGCTGATAGGATTGACCCAATGCATGTTAGGGATAGAAATGCCCTCATTGTAGTAGAATCCTGATAACCCCTAGAAAAGTTGTCCACTGCACTGGGGAAAGCATACTTTTCTGAGGTTCAACCTGAGCCCCAAGCTCTACATGTGGACGAGAACAACATCTTGATGTTGAACCGCCAGTTCCCTGGATTGTGCTAGAATGAACTAGTCTTCCAGGTAGTTTAGTACACGGATGCCCTGAAGTCACAATGGAGCCAGAGTGACATCCATGCACTTTGTGAAGGTACGAGGGGATAAAGCTAGCAATATTTCTATGTGGAAATATGCACCTTTTAGATCTATCATCACAGACCAGTCCTCAAACTGAATCTGTGGAACGATAAGTTTGGGTGTCAGCATCTTGAACCTGTATGTCCGAAGAGTACAGTTCAGATGACGCAGATCTAAAATTGGCTGCATACTCCTATTTTTTGTGGACCAGGAAATAACGGCTGTAAAAACCTCCCTCCCTCAGGGAACGGGGTACTATGGCCCCTTTGCCCAAGAGGGATCTTACTTCCTGCTCTAACGTCGGGCTTTGTGTGAACACACCTGTGAACCAGGGGTCGACCTATAATCTGGACCCGGTAACCCTTTTCTACAGTAGACAGAATCCATGGAGACACATTTTGCAGTAGTTTCCATGCTGCCAGATGGTCTTTAGTGACGTATTAGTTAACTATTCCACATTCTATTGGAGGGAAAGCATCAGATTTTCATTGACCTGTGACAGCTCGCTGACCAGAGAACTCTGAAAACTTGGGACCGCCTTGGCTAGGGGAGGCCCTACATTAGCACTGGGGACTAACTGTGATTGCAACCTAATGTCCCGTCATGACCCCTCAGGACTGCTCTTCTTTGCCTGCTTGGCCTTTATGACCATTCTCAGATCAGGCCTAGTTGCAGGCCGCAACAGTGGCCACCCAGTTCCTTTGGCTGTCTGCGAGGGTTGGTGGGCTGCCATACTCGCCTCCTGGGTCTCCCTCGCACTAGTGCTGGTGATCTCGAGACAACATGGAAGGAACTGGCTGAATGCCACCATATGTCGAGCTCACTCAGCAGGTCTGCTTTGTAGGCCTGCAACACTGTAATTGTCTGCAGTGACCCACAAGCAAGATTACTACCACATAGGCATCTTTTTGTTTCTTTACACAAACAACTGACATGCAGTCTTTCACTAAAGATAATAAAGGCAGTTCACAGGTGCCATATTTATACCACACGACGCATTTAATTGCCACGTCGCCTGATCATGGCAGGCTTATAAATTGCCATGATTTTACACAAGCTTCAGATGCCGCTCCCCATAGTGTTATGCTAAACGCAACGTTGAAGTTCCCTTCGAAAGGGAACTTTATGCACATTTCATGTACATTAAATAATATTACATTAGGAACGTCTCAGCATTTATTAACCAAACGTGAGTTTTCACAAATCCTTATCACAATGAATAATTTTCCAAGTCTAACTATCGAGATTCTAAGTAACTGGAGACAGAACTTTTTTTATTTGTACTCCACGTAGGTCAGAAACCAATGAAATCGTTAGAGAAATATAAACGTTTTTGTGCTTTTTATCCAAAAAAAACCCCTGCAGCTCCCCAGAGCAGTCTTGCCCGGATCAATATGGCGGACACATTGACTTATTGCAGCAACGAGCCAATGCGGCATCTATACACGTCTATGACAAGACACACCCCAAACTGTGACTATGCGTAAATCAACCTTCTGTGTTTAACTGATTAGCATATGATTGATGATCTCGTCATGCTTGTAGAATATTTTACCGATCAAATTAAATGTCTCATTTGAGCACCCATCCCATTACAGGGCAAAAATAAAGTGTTTTTCTTTGGAGATAAATGACTTTTTCATGAAGTGAGTCAGTTCCTTGTTAGTATTACCAGTATGCTTCAGGCAGTGACATTTTCTGCTTTGATTTCAATAAATGAATGCATTCTATAGTGTTTAAATCTGCTGCGATATTTAGTGTATGCTTTGCTGTACAGTATATTTACATTCACCCCTAGTTGCTTAAACATTATTTACACCTAGTTATTTCATTAGATGGCTTTATACTGTAGTCCTTTCCAGTGGTGAAAAAGCATGCACATGAACCATACTTGCATATCTTAACACCTTTATTTATCAGTTGACATCAAGTTATGAACTTTGACATGTGACGTAGGTGGTATGTCAACTTAACATAAAAGATGACCAAAGTAGCCTTTATAACAGGTATGCCTGTAGGAATAGCATTTGTAATGTTTACAATTGTCAAGTTGACATTGCAACTATGTCATGTGACAGCTGTTATGTCAACTTGACAGTGAACGCCTGTTGTTTTCTAATGTTATATAGCTTTTGTGTAAGTTTATGTCAGTCTACCTCAGGAAGGGCTTATGTAGGTGTTATGTAGCCTTCTGAAAACATCCCTTCATTCCCCAAAATCTGTTACTTTACTAAAATACTGTGTCAACTTGACAAAGGTGTTTCTTTTCAGTGGATGTGTATTGGAGTAAGCTTGAATGAATGTTTGCATAGGTTTATGTCACTTGTTGTGAGAGGCTTATGTAGGTGTTAGGTGTTATGTACGCCTATGAACACCACCTTGAATATATATGTATATATTATTTTTTTTTTAATTTTTTAATTTATTTATTTCTTTTTTCTTCTTTTTTTTTCTTTTTTGTTTTGATTTGTTTTTAAGTTATGTTTACTTTTGCACCTGGATGTTTGTAGGTGCTCTGAAATACATTCAAGGATGCATGCGGCATTATAAGTGCGTATTTGTAACTTTCATTTGCGTACACGTCGGTTGATTTCTAACATATTAATGTTTGTATGTGCGTTTTTGTGTGAAGGACCCAGCACCACCTGCACGGAGGACTCCTGCCATAATCAGGGGGTGTGTCTGCAGCAGTGGGAGGGCTTCTCGTGCGACTGTAGCATGACGTCCTATGGGGGCTCGTACTGCAGCGATCGTGAGTTTTCCTTTACTTTTCTCACTCTGCTGGTCAGTTGCTGGTGTTTGTTCAGTCTGGTTATGGAGTCAGCGTAGATTTGTAGAGTTATCTGTAGAGCACGTTTTGGTTTTATTGGCTGCCATTGCCACGTGAATGTCAGGATTCAGCTTTGTCACTGTCACATCGCCTGCTTTTCTCCGCTTGACGAGTAGTCAGACTTAGAAGATAAAAGAAACTAGCATCAATGGATTTTCTGATCCAGGCAGACGTACTGAAGTGGCACTGGTTGTTGTTGTTTTTTTTTTTTCTTTCTTTCTTCAGCTCCGAAATATGATCACATGTTTACAAATTCCAAAAGATATACATCACATCTGATGTCATTATTAAAGGATGCCACACTAGGCTTTCATGAGCACTCCGGCCTCTACCCAGACTCCATTCTGTGCATTTAGGTATCAATACAGCGAGGCACATGTTAAAACCCACAGGAGGGCGAGAGTGCAGTAAAGAGAAGGGGTAAAAGACAGATGAAAGGTTTGTAGGAAGAGCTATAAGGCTGTGTTTGAAGTGCTCAGTGCTACATGGGCCTAGGTAATCAGTAATGGCGAACTGACTTGAACTCGCTTTGCGCCCGCTACCTGCTGAGCTGCTCTGGAAAGTCCTTAAAAAGAGTTAGAGGAAAGTCAACCTTAGACTTTCGCCTCACTTCGGCTTGATAATTCTATCGAGCCACTGTGCGGTGGGAATTTTGTTGCTAATTCCTTAACGTCGTTTAACCGGCTGATTTATTCTGATGATTAATTGGATCTTAGGCGTCTCCCTTCTGGTATGCCAGACTTAATCTAGAGATAATTGAAAGCCTGGACACACATACACACCCTCCCCAATTATAGTTGTGTGACTTTGTCTATTAGAAAAAGGATTTCTGTTAGGATGTGTACGATAGCTAGCTCTCAGTGTCCAGCTATTCTTTTCGCGAGGTAGATGAGGGCAATTATTATTCCATGTGCGCTAGTGCTGAACCTGTGGAAACTTTTTTTTTATTTGTATTTTTTTTTATATTAGCATGCCTTCTTAGTTTTGCTTAGCCTAGCAGTACAATTACAACTGAGGGTCGTTGTGTCAAGCACAGTAATGAGCAGAGATTTGTGAACAATACTTAGAAAGGCGTGAAATTACTATTAAACATAGATCAGAAAGAGACTGCATGTTAATTATGGGAAGCTACGTTAGGGGTGGACAAATCAGTAGTCCAGGCATCCAGGATACGTAGAACCATGTCTGGTTTGTTAGATCGTGTAGAGATTATCAAAGGCTAATCTGCTTGATGAGATGAGGGTAATAATCTTTGTACACACTTGTTTGTTTCCTTTATTGTGTATGAACGCACTTAACCAGCCAGCTAGCTCATTTCGTTAGCATTTTTTAGCATAGCCAATTAAGCTTCACGGGGAGCCAAAACACAGGACTGGGCCTCACACTGGAGCTTTTACATAATGAATTTATGATTTGTTCACCTCTGAAAGGCAACCGAGTCGTTTGCTCTCGGTTCCAAATGGAACTATTGACTTAACCGTTCAGTAATACTGAACATGAACACGTCGATGCTATTCGGATTCCAGTAATCGAGATTAAAATTGCAGACTGGAATAGAATTGCGAATATACTTGCTGGTTTCTCTCTGGTTTCTTCATCTGTGCATGGTTTAAAATGACTGTATGTATGTGTTTGCTCTTCTACTGATGTTAGTCGTAATGATTTCTACCTGATTTTTTGCCTGCAAAATATAAGCATCTCAAATGAGAGATCAAGTCCTGATTTAGGGGAAGAAAAAAAATGAGGAAAAACTATACTTAGGTTTTATTTATTTATTTATTTATTTATTTATTTATTTTTCATCAATACACATCTCAATATCCATCGTGTACACCAGAGTGACTTCTGATCATCTAAATGAAGCCATTTTCAGCTCTAGGTTGTAACAAAATGTGGAAAATTTCAAGGGGGTGAATACTTATGCAAAGCACTGTATAGACTAGTTGTATTGCAGAGATAGAACCCTGGTTCTTTGTGCTGACAAATTTCAGGACTCCGCCCCTTAACACCACATCATCATCATACACACACACACACACACCAGCTATAATATTATTATTCGGCGACAGTCTGGTATGAGCGACGTGTCAATTTGCTTTGCCACAGTGTGAGACACAAGCTCATCTGCAAATAAATTACACACACACACACACACACACACACACACACACACACACACACACACACACACACACGCGCGCGCGCGCACATGGAGACACATGCAGAGTCGTGTAAAAGTGTGACTCCACCCCCACATACACACATACACACACACACACACACACACACATACAGTACACACCCCAGAAATGCCTTTAAATAAGAATCAGTATTGCTATTCATCCCTTCGTGTTCTTTATCTCTCCCTCTATCCTCTATCGCTTCACGCTCTGTCTGGTTTTGTCCCCCGTTCTCTCGTAATGTCACATTCGATCCTCTTCGTCTTTCTGTGCTTTTTCAATTTCATCCGTCCCTTTGTTCATCTCTGTCTTCCCCGAGGTGTCAGGAGGGACGTGGTCAGGCAGAGTTTTGTGTGTATGTGTGTGTGTGTGTGTGTGTGTGTGCTGAAATAAAAGTGTAGCTCTGCGGTAGTGCTCTCATGCATAACAACACAATGACTGCAGATCCATCCAAGTCTCTGTCTCTCCATTTCAATAAACAGACACGCACACACACACACACACACACCTCTTTTATTCTGTTCATATCTCACTGCTGTTTGCTTCTGTCTCTGTTTCAACACTTTTTGTCAAGGCAGAGACCCAGACACATTAGCGGTGTGCAGACTCGTCTTTTCAGTCCCAGATTTAGCGCTTCCTTCCCGAGGTCGTACCATGAGAATGTTCGGATGTTCTCCTTAACGAAAGCTGATGAGCTCAGACAGCCATCGTGAACGAGACAGATTTTTTTACGATGGCCTGCCTGTGTGTTTAAGACTAGAAGGTCGTAAATTTGAGCAAATTGGTTCCACTTTATTACACATAACTTTATTTATGGACTTTAACGTTGCGAATTCTTTATATTTCCGGAGTTCTTGAGTTAATTCCGATGTCTGGTGAGAATGTCATGTGAATAGCCTCATAGGAAATATATTTACTGAAAAAAAAAAAATTGAGGCTTTGAATTCTTACCCCCCCACACCCCCCACGGTACAGCGCGGTAATTTAGACAGGAATTGTGCTCATATAATTGTGTGCGTTTTTATCCGGTTAATGTTATATCCTCTAACCAGTCTCGTTTTTATTTAAAAAAAAAACATCTCAAATGAGAGATCAAGTCCTGATTTAGGAGAAAAAAAAAATCCAGGAAATCCTATTCTTAGGATTTCAATTTCCTGTGCCTTTATCCAACAAAACCTTCTGAACACTGTGTTTATTTTTTTTTTGTTTTTAATCAATACGCATCTCAATATCCATCGTGTACACCAGAGTGACTTCTGATCATCTAAATGAAGCCATTTTCAGCTCTAGGTTGTAACAAAATGTGGAAAAATTCAAAGGGGGATGAATACTTATGCAAGGCACGGTATAGACTAGTTGTATTGCAGAGATAGAACCCTGGTTCTTTGTGTTGACAAATTTCAGGACTCCGCCCCTTAACACCACATCATCATCATACACACAAAATCATACCAACCCAACAAACCCAAACCCTAGCGCAAATCACGGACTATCAGGTGCCTGTTATTGTCTGTGATAACCAATAAAATAATCAAATAAAATAACTTTTGAAAGATAGCTAGGTAGCTTACTTCGACACATTACATAGAAACCTTTCTAGAACATTCCACAGGGATCCATTTCTTGTTTTTGTCTTCTGGGAAACATGTAAATATCTTATGTAGCTTCTGGAGGGCAGAATTAAATGGAAAAGAAAACAGATCTTTCAAATGATATCAATGAACACCGATCATATTGTTCAAAAGTTTACACCCCCCCCCCTGGCTCTTAATCTAACATGTTGCCTTCTTGCGCATCAGTGAACGTTTGCATCTTTTGTAATAGCCGTGTACGAGTCCCTCGGTTGTCCTCAGTGAGAAAAGATGGATCTCATCATCATATAGCCGCTGCTGGAAAGGCATAAAATATGCAGAAGACGTAGAAAAAGTAAAGAATGTGCAGGACCTGGAGGATTTCTCTGAAGAACAGTGGGCAGTTTAACCGCTCAGGACAAACAAGGGACTCATGAAGAACTCTCACAGAACATAAAAACAGTCGTGGATCATCCAGGTAACGACACGCAGTATTAATAATCAAGCGTGTGTAAACTTTTTAACAGGTTCATTTGTGTAAATTCACTTATTATTGTGCCTTGTGGACTATATGTAAACATATCTTATGGGAAATAATTACCTTATTCAGGGCAGGACTAAATAAACAACAAAAGGCATTTTTTATGATCCCTATTATTATTTCAAATTAGTAACATTTTGCAGATTCTGCAAGGCGTATGTAATCTTATGACCTCAACTGTAGCTATCTCGAGCACTAAGCAGATACAAATGCAGATATTTTTAAACGTTATGCCCATCTTTTCAACTCAAGCTCTTCAAATCTTAACGAATTCAGTTGCTTATTTGCTTGTAGCCAGTTAGCATATCTCGGTAGCTAGCCATCCAATACTAATGGGACAGCTGCTTGAATAACCGGTCGTTCCAGCATTCCTTCTGGTTTGAGGATCACTTCACGTTGCTGCCTTCAATTTGCATGAAAATGTGTTTTCGATACCAGCAGCATGTTCGTTTATGACTCCTTTCATCGTATTTCTGACGAGTCAACATCACTGGGTTATCATGTTGCAATAACCACTTCCCAGGATGCCACAGCTGGCAGTGACCGCTCCCTCTGGCGCTCTGTAGCCGCAGGCCCGAATCCTCTTTTGAAAATTATTAAACCGATTGCTGCTTAAGCGTAGCGTGTCTTAAAGAGCAATTAATGTCGCAAGTAATTGCTTCTGCTCCGCTGACTCCTCCAGCTGTTATCGGCGAAGGCCGGGTTATTCTGCACTAAAAGCTAGCGAGAAATGGAGAGAGAGAAGGACAGGAACAATGGAGAAAGAGCAATGAATGAAAGGAAGAAATCAGGAAAACATGAGGAGGAAAGCAATTACACGCAGCACCACTTTGCTGGCCAGTACTGGGAGGGTAAATTGTGTTGTTGATGGTTTATAAATCGTGGTTTAAAGCATTCCATTAGCAGCGCCCTGTGTCTGGATTTTTTTTCCCCCCTTCTCTCTTTATATGTGTGTATGCAAGCACTCCAGTCGATTTTTATATGCCGTGATAAAAGCAACTCTGCATGGAAGATATTGGGACTTTTTTTTTTCTTTTTTTTTCTTGTTTTGGCAAATGGTTCTCGCACTTCTCCATCATGGTATCCTCAAACCTGCCAAACTGAGAAATTTTATTTCTTCGAACAATCTACATCTAGTCCCAAATTCTTATTCATCACTCATTACTGATTAGCCATAAGCACAGAAATTACAGACGATGACGTAAATAGCATTGATTATCTCATTACAATGGCACCGGTCAAAGGGTGGGATATATTAGGAAGCAAGTGAACAGTCAGTTCTCAAAGTTGATGTGTTGGAAGCAAGAAAAATGGGTAAGCGTACGGATCTGAGCGACTTTGGCAAGTGTACTTGCACAGTACTGTGTGTGTATATATATATATATATATATATATACCTTTTAGATTTTTTTTGTTAAAAAAAAAATTTCACAAAAATACTCTGCTCTCATGGATATCGAACAATTGCAAACAAAACATTTTTATCCAAAAAGAATCATCTTTGTTAAATATAGATGTGCAATAATAATTGCCACCCTTTAATCAATACTTTGTGCTACCTCCCTTTGCCAAGATAAAAGCTCTGAGTCTTTGGGTCTCTGAGTGCTTTATGCTAGGAAAGTTACTCGTATTGTAGTCGTAATTGTACTTGTATTCATTTAATTTAGCACGTGATCCAGTGCATCCTAGTGAATTAGAGTTGTTTTTTTATCAATAACATGCTGACATTTACTCATTCCCATAATTTGAATGCAATACTAAATCAAGGTCACGAATCGTAATGCGTATGGGAGATGTTAAGGACTTTTCCCACGCTGTTTAATTCGCTATGTGGACTTTTCGGATTAATAAAATAACGACAATGTTTTTGTTAATTTGATGTGTTCTCCTGGAAACAAAAAGTGTGCCCATGGCTTGAAGGATAAGCTGACCAAGCACTCGTCTGCTACGTTTACAGCTCATGGTAAGTATTGTTCATCATTCATATAATAAATAATTAAGGATTCTATTCATAAAAATTATATTTAAAAAAAGTTGATTACATTGCACTAATTATGGGAAGTTTAGTTCATTTGCAACCCAAGAAGGCCGTCAAACGCTCCCTTAATTTGTTTTTTTATTTTTTATTTTCTTCTGTCTATGGAAAATTGTATGTTTGGTTCATCTCCTTTATTAAATTTTACCCCCAACCGAAAAAACAAACAAACTTTAGATGGTTATGGCTATCGTCCATATCCATTTACCTAGCTTATCTAAATGATCACGGAGGGACAGTGCCATTGATCCAGCCAGAGCTACTAATGCCATTTGACCAGCTGGAAATCATACACACAGAAGATCAGGCCATTCGGAAAATGGACTCTGATTGGACTAAATCAATCTGTGAAGGTTTTTTCTTCAAGGACAAACACAAGTAAAATGGACTCTCTATTGAATTGCATCAACTCGTGTGGAGTGATAAAGCAAATTATAGTGTTTTTCAAAAGGAATGTGAGTGAACAGAAGTTATATAATTTGATTGATACACCACTTTCCTTTGCAGTAATTATCATTGCTCTCCATCTCTCTCTCTCTCTCTCTCTCTCTCTCTCACGCACACACACACACACACACACACACACACGCATTTGTTAATTCATAACAATTTCCATGACTCGTTCAATTTACCTGACTCATAATTTGTTTTCAAAGATTAAGATTTATTAACCTTATTCATTGTTATAAGGTTTATTTATTAACTTATTTAAATTAAGGTTAGTGTACAGGGTAGGATTAGAGTTAGTACTTTGTCTTACTTAATGTGTATGAAATCATTCATGAACTTTGCTTTCTTTTTTTAAATCTTAATCTTCATTTCTTCACATTTGTCATCTTTTTCTTTCCTCGTACTTACCTATTTACATCCCCACCACATAGTCAATCTCAAGGTGTTTATTTATATATATATATATATATATATATATATATATATATATATATATATATATACACCGCAGCAATCTGCCAACAATTGCAATTTTTTTCATCAATCAAAGAGAAAAACATCATTAAAAAAAAAAATCCATTTATTGTTGCGTCTAATGTCGTGGAACATCTGCCAAACAGGTGAGTTCCTGTGATCGTTTACATTACAGCGCCTATCAACACTCAATCCGTCATCGGTCTCGTTTTATTTTGCTGACAATAATAATAATAATACGATTTCAATATACTTTCCCTGTTTTGGGTGGTTTATTTGCTTTTTAATTGTTATTGATGTTATTTTGTCTTTTCATTTTCTGACACAATTCTTCACAATGCCGGGTTTGTGGTTTCTTGGTAACTTGATAAGCTGAAATTTTTGTCCTATTAACTTCAAGAGAGAGAATAGAGAGAGAGAAGAGAGAGAGAGAGAGAGAGAGAGAGAGAGAGACTGGCCCGGTTACAGCTGCTATAATGTTATAAAGTCCTCATCGAAATTATTGGAACAGCAAGGCCAATTCATTTGTTTGTCCTGTACAATGACGACATTTAGGTTTTAGATCAAAAGATAGCTATGAAACATGAGTTTAACTTGTATTTCAGCTTTTGTTTCCTGGTATTTACGTCTAGATGTGTTAAACAGCCTAAAACATAGAACCGTGTATATCGGACCACCCAGTTTTTAGCCGAGTAAAAGTATAGGAACAGATAAGTCTTGTAATTTAAAGTAAATAACACTTATTATTTGGTTGCATATCCATTGCATCAAGCTTGCGACTCACTAACATCAAGAAAAGATGGTTTAGTCTTTTATTGTCTCTTTCAGTTGTTGTTCATTTCAGGGGGTTTCTAGCTTCAGTCTTCTCTTCAGGAGGAAGATTTATCTCAGTAAATGTTGGCAGTTTTTTTGTTTGTTTTTTTAAAAGCAAACTTTTGATACGTAATGCGTTTCATAAGCGCTGATTAACTGAGTGACTCCGAGTGACCTAAGAAAAGGGATATAACGGAAAACCCTTAGGGGATCTTAGAATCTTTAAATCCCGGTCAGCTCTCGGAAATGTGGACGGAGAATGGTCGTAAATCTGTGCTGACCTTTCATAGTGATACCACCAGGGTGGGACAAATCTGCCCTGCTGTACCATCCACACACAGCATTGTCACACCCATTCCATTCAACATTTTCTACAATTATGCTGTCAGAGCTAATAACATGTTTCACAGCAGCAGTAAAATCCAGTCTTAAGTGGCTAGCGGTGGTCATAAGTGTCAAATCTGTCTCTTTTAGTACAAGATTTATAGATGGTGGAGTGGAGGGAGATTCCTAAAAAAAGACATGTCAGGTTGGTGTGTTGCTTCTTCCCTATTTGTGTCAGCCCTTGGCGTATCTCAGTGTGGATCTGGCAACGCACAGTGAGCCTGTCCTTTAGGCTTTACTTCATCATTTAATTTATTTTCATCCTCAGCATCAAAGTCACGCGATTTCTAAGCCAGTCACCAGTCGTGATCTCTCTCTCTCTCTCTCTCTCTCTCTCTCTCTCTCTCTCTCTCTCTCTCTCTCTCTCAATGCCTTAATCAGACCCTTTTTTCTATTTGTTTCTCTTTACGCATTCCTACATTCCTTTGTTTTTGTTTTTTACTTCGGCTTTAAGATTTTGGCTCATGGCAACGCTTCACTCTGCTACTGTTTTACATGTGCCTCAAAAAGACGTCAGCATCTTAATGCTTCTATTACAAACAACTTTATCTAGGTTTTGTCGTATTTGATTCCCATTTTAATCTTTCCAGGATTTTAGCTTTAGCTCGCACTCATGTTAAACTCCTTCACGAGTATTTGAAGTACCATTAAATTCCTACATGTGTGAAATTTTTTTTTTTTTTTTGCCCAAGTGATGTCTGGCCACCAGACTGAAGACTGAAGGTTCAGTAAATGTTTGGTCCGACTCATAAATATGGACCCAGGCATTGTCATAGTTTTATATTAAACTAGGAATACATCATATGCAGTCAGTCTAATCTTGCAGTAGTGCTTGGACTTGGGCTTATTGATACGTCTCGCCATACTTTCATTCGAGTTGCCTCGAATTGCAACACACACATACTTCAGGTCCTGAATCTGTTGCAGGTGTGTCCCTTTTCCTACATTATGCAAAGATTCACATGGCCCACTCCCTGAAATATCTCAGATGTTACTATACTCAAAGCTCTTTATAAGTACAAGTACATGTATAAGTACATTTTGCTGTATTTTGTGGCTATGCATGGTCAGCGAGAATCAGTACGTCCCAACAGACAGCATTTTTTTTCTTTCTTTTTTTTCTTCCCCCACTTTCTGATGGCTGCTGTTTTGGTGGAAGCTAATTAATGTGACAGGAGTACACCTGCTTGGTAATGTGTTTTATTGATTTATCCTGATGAAAGCAGCAAGCTGTAACATGTTGGTATTTTAGTCTAATTAAAACTTTCGTTCTTGCTGTCGAGAGAACTCTGCCACTAATTAGGTTCCTTCACAATGCATTTGAGTCCCAGGTAACAGCAGACCATCTCTATGTGGGAACATATGGACTTGGATACCCTGTTTGGCCATTTCTAGTGATAGTTTATGTTGCGAAGTGCAGCACGGTAACAGACACGTTGGGCGTGCAATTGTTTGCGTTTAAAAATTGAAAAAGTCAATATTTGTGCAGGGAAAGTTCCTCGTATTCAGAGTTGACTTATGCACGTGCTTAACCTGATACTCTGCATGGGCTCTAAGATTAAATGACCTGAGTATAGTTCATGCGTCTAAGGTTGCAATCATTTATTTGCCTGGCAGGTAATTTCAATAGCTTCTTTAAAGACAAGTATTTTCCTCTAAACCTAAGAAAAATAACTGTACACTTCTAATAGCAGTGTACATAAAACATGAAGAGTCCTTGTTGTAAACACGTTAATCACTACAAATTTGTTTTAACTCAAAAGTCTGCTGTCCACCCACAGCCTTCAGCAGTTTATAAAATCGCGCTTGATCCAGCATGTATTTATTTTCATAATGATTTAGAAGTATAGTGAAAGAAAGCATGAAGCTTAGTCATGCCTGAAAAAAAAACAACAAAAAAAAAAAAAACCTTTATCTTATACTTGGTTATAAAATACGGAGGATGTAAGCTAATCTATCATTCTTTTGATTCTGGCAGTTTAAAGGACAAGCTGACCAAGCACTCATCTCCTTCACTTAAATGTTATTAATCATTTTATTTATATATTTTAAAAAATGGGTTATATAATTTTTAAATGTCTCTTCTGACTTTACAAGGAATATTATATATATATATATATATATATATATATATATATATATATATATATATATATATATATATATATATATAGTCATATCTAGGGCATATTTACAGTATATATTTAATATGGAGTAACAATTCCTAACAATACATAATTTGTAAATCATACATGTATTAAGAAGACACTATACACATCTATTATGTTGCCATTTATTATACTTTCTACTCTGAATTCCTCCCACCAACAGCCCAAAATGGCTTTTAAGAAAATTCTTAAAAGGTCACACTGACCGCTCTATAGTTCCGGCTTCAAACCTGCAACTTGTATTGACCGATCTATAACTCTAAGGGTATATGGGAGAGATGAAATATTCATCACAAGCTCTTTTTTTTTGTGCTCTTTCTACCTCACACCAACAAACAGCTTTCGGTTTTCTGTCTCACTGCTGAATCTGGATGAATCGTTATTCCTAATGATCACCGTGTCATGACTATAAAGTGTATTGCATAAGGATTTCCTGAAATTAGCTTTCCTGTCAGCCTGGGGGAAAAATAAAATAAAATAAATTATATCATTCAGATGTCTTCTTTATTGAATCATCCTTTTCAAATGTCAGTGACATCAGAAGAATTTTCATTGCAGGCTCTACTAATATCTGCCTCTTCAATTCAAAACTGCTTCCTATTGATGCATAGGGTCCTAAATTGCTACCGTTTTCTCTTTTCCAGACATTTTTGAAATGCTTATTGACTTTTACTCGAATAGAGACCCAACTTATTCTCATGTTTCTGCAGGATATAAATGTTTAATGATGAAATTAGGGGGCAGAAATGAATGAATGGTATGATAGAGGTTGTACGAGTATATTGACACACTGCGTAGCCGATGGACAAAGACGTTTAATGCGCCATGTTAATAATTTAGAAGCATAATAAAGCTAGCTATAAAGTGTAGTGCATTTTCATAAATAATTCGGCCAATACGCATAGTCATACACAGTAGGCATATGCATAGTCTTATAAAAGCCATATAACATTTTACTTATAAATTTTCATAAAAATTATAACAATGTGCATAATGCCTCATAGATAGAAATGATGCCTCATAGATTCATTATGAAATGATATGCATGCATGTGATCATTGCTCAGTTTAAATGTGAGTTCCATGCAAAGTTTTACTACGGTCAGTGTTATGTTGACAAAAGATCCAAATCACATGACAGATATTTGCTGACATGAGCTTGTTATAACACTCTTGAAGGCTGACACATGTGAAATTTAATGGCAAATGTGTGACATTACCTGCCAAGAGAACATCAGGAAAACGTTGTCTTTCTGAACCTGAATACAGACTCATCTAATTTCATTTTAATTTAGGTTCAGCTAATATACATGTCAATGTTATTGTGGTGTCATAGCATTGTCATGGGTTTTTGTAGAACTCTTTTAAAAAGTCACCTGAGTAGCACGTTTGGCTGTTATTTTGTCCTGCGGATGTGATGTAATCATTATCCTTCAGACAAGGGTACTTGGGGCTACGTCCCTAATTTTATCAATGACAGGCTGCAAGGTGTACAATGAAATATTCTCCATATATGGACCCAAGTACAGTATCGGTGTTATTTGGCATACCCAAGATCAATACATGACCTTTTTGGGTCAAGAGCCAATTTTCTGTGCATGACATACACACCCTTACTGTGATTATAATAACCTTTAATTTAAACTGATTTTAGTAACAGTTAACCCTTAGCCTGTCAAGGTAGGAAGTTCATCAGTAGCTCAGCTTATGAGATTATGAGATATATAATGTACATCTAACATAGAGACATGTGACGTGGAGTGTCAAAACTGATGATCGCAGTCAGGGGAAATAAAGTCATACTTTCTGCCAATGTTCTGCAAAATGTACTATTCATAGAACTACATAAAACCTACATAAGCCCTTTCGGAGAACTGACATAAAGGTGCTTAGATCTCAATGAGATCTTATTCCAACAGGCTTCAGCTGTCATAAAGACTCCTTTTGTAAATTTTGACATCAAGAAAATGTAGTTGTCATAAGGTTATTATAACAAGTCATTGGTTGTTGGTGTGATATGTCATATGTAATTATATTATACTATATAATATAATGTGACATGGAGTGAAGCATTCAAGCACCAAATATTATACTGTGACACTTTCTATGAAGGACATATTTCTAATAAACTATGACCATGTGCATACCATGTAATAATGCATTCATAAGGCATCATAATTGTTATAATTGTTTAGGAACATGGATTACACTTTGTAGGTATCTTTATTATTCATTATGAATGTTTAACATGATTCATTAGAAGTAGGGTTCGTAATACATTGTAACACCAAAAATAACCCAAGCTCATCATTGTGTTTATTTCAACAAATGAATTATTCCAGAGAAATGATCAGGAACTCACACTACAAAACTATATAACATTTGAAAGAACTTGTCAGTGTGTCTACAACTGGAAAATAATACACTAAGCAAGCTGGGCTGAATTTCTTTGACATTGGTGTTACAATGCGTTATAAACCCTTTTTATAATACATTCGATTAACAATTTATAACTGCGTTAAAATCATGTCGATATTGCTATAAATAATTCGATCAATGTGAATAATAACTAATGAATGTAAAATACCATGTTATGGATGTCATTATGCATATGGCCTTCATAGAAAGTGTTTATACTTTAGTTATGGTGTTACAACTAATATATACATGGCTATAAGTTTTAATTAATCGTATAAGTATGCATAGACCAGAACTATTTCAACTTGTTAAATTGAAAGTATAAGTGGTTATACCACAGCACTGCTCGATTCTGATTAGTCAGAAGGTGTTGAGTACAAATATATCTGTTAAAATGAAACTGATGTAATCATTGTTTAATAAAAAAATATATTATTATTATTTTAAATAAAATATGTATGAGGAATAAAACACTTCAGGGGTGGTAACAGTAAATCTGCTTCATGCCATCATGAAGCATCATATCACCCCATCGTTGATTATTTTCCTATAATAGCATGCACCATGTTTGTGAATGGGTCACATATGTGACATGTAGCGCTAACGACACACTGTTAAACTAGGCACCTGAAAATAAATATATTTAGAGGACAAAGTATTTGAGAAGGAACCGAGCGAGAAAATGAAATGGATGAGAAACAACATCAAGAGAGCTGTGCAGACAGACAAATGGACGAGGCAAAATTTAAGAGCGATAGAGAGAAGAATGTAAGATAGAAGAGAGAATCGTTAAAAGGTATTGAAACTCCGAATTGCCCCAAGGGCGTTTAGTGCAGCTGCTGGAGAGGCTGTCTGTAAAAAACAAATACTGCAATAATAAAAATGAAATGAATATTGTACTTTAAATAGCCTCAGATACTGACTGGGTCTCCATTTAGGTTGTTACACGGCTGTCAGCGCAGAGAGTACACATATATTTCCTTTTTTATCAGCATTGAAATAGCGGTTTGAGGTGGTGGAGGATCTGACATTTTTAGGGTGGCTATAAGAAAAAAAAAACATCTGGAAGGATTCCATATCATCAAACAAGCCGTGATATGAATGTTTTGTTGAAATGTAGGTTGTTTATTCTGTCTGGTAACATTGTGTATAACCCGTAGGTTCACGCTAGCAAGCGACAGAACGACGGGCGTCCATTTTCTATGCGGAACGGAGCCGCTGTTTCAGCGACACTGAAACTGCGACAGCACAATAAGTGACACTTGAATTGTGAGTTTTCTCGGTTCTAGGTATGAAGTGACAAATTCAACCGATTGGCTCAGTTGATTCATCAACCCAATCTGATGCCCTGTGTGGGCAGAATATTTCATCATAAATGTCCACACTCACAACTTAACCTATGATTCGTTCCCCTTTACTGTTTGGCTGACAAAATGGAGGAAATACTTATACTTTATCCTGTCATATACAACCTTTCCTTAAATATGTGCTGTGTAGAGGCATTGAGAAGACAAATAAAGCTTGGGATGAAGTAGCAGAGATCGCTGGGTCCTCTGGCGAGTGTGTGTGGCTACACTGTAGGACAGTTAGCTTGCTTTGCTAGTCTGCGAACAAAGGTGGAACTGAACCTAGCATGTAAATGAACCAATGCACACTGATTAGTGCATTGTTTAATTTGTGTTTAGGTAGTTTTAGATTTGAGTTTGGCATGTTTGCCTTGCACCTCTGGAGTTGAGGCCTGAATCCCACTTCCGCCTTGGGTGTGCCGAGTTTGCATGTTCTCCCCATGCTTTGGGGGTTTCATCTGGGTACACCGGTTTCCTCTGCCAGTCCAAAGACGTGTGTTGTAGGTTGATTGGTATCTCCTAATTGTCCGTAGTGTGTGATGGGTTGGCACCCTTTCCAAGGGTGTCTTCCGGCTTGTGCCCCGAGTTCCCTGGGACAGGCTTCAGGCTCCAGGCTCCCTGAGACCCTGTCTAGGATAATTGGTATGGAAAATGAATGGAAGTTTTTGGTGCTTTTGGAGCTATATGTATAGCTCTTATACAATACAATAGTAGCAGTCACCACACGCCCATTAGACTTGTCACTTGCTAGTATTAATGTAAAATAAGGGTCTCCAAGCTGCTATACAATTAGAATTACTATTAGTTTTTGTGCTTCTATTGTATTCAACCTTAACATTTTGAGATGTGAAGACATGATGGGGCTTTGAAGCCATGTTTCTGTGAAACCTGTCAAATCAATACAGTACACTCGGTTATGGATTTTAGGCCTTCATGGCAACAGCTGTAGCATGTTGTTGTCTTCTTTTGGAGCTTGTATCTGTGTGTGCAATTACTCTGTTTGAGCGAGACAATCCCAAGACAGGTGGTAAATGAGCAGCTGGCAGATGGCAGTAGGCCTATTACACAGCATAATATTGAAAATTCGTACCTTATTAGGCCCACGACAGTGTGTACGAATGGAGATATGGTTTTGGACATGGATTCAGCAGTGCCAGCATAGTATTAGCACACATGCAGCGCTGTAATAGAGAGGATATATTGAAAGGGGAGCATTTGGGTTTTATAGGGGTTGAAATCTTAACACATGTTACAAATTTAACATCAGGCTCATCGTGCCAGTGCGAAGCGAGGGTCATAACATAAATCAAAGAGGCTAGACACCAGATTTGTCGCATGGATCCTAATGTAAGACTTGCTGTTTTGAAGGAAGCTCTGACCCAGTCATCTAGCCATCACTCATTTTTCCTGCTTTCAACACATCAACTTCGAGAACTGACTGTTCACTTGCTGCCAAATCCCACCCCTTAACAGGTGCCATTATACTGACATAATCAATGTTATTCACATCACCTCCCTGTGGCTTTTAGATAGATAGATAGATAGATAGATAGATAGATAGATAGATAGATAGATAGATAGATAGATAGATAGATAGATAGATAGATAGATAGATAGATAGATAGATAGATAGATAGATAGATAGATAGATAGATAGATAGATAGCATCATGGGTAATGCCAAAATATCACCTTCCCTATACCAAACCTAAAATGAAAGATAAATACACTAGCTTCCCATTCTCATTATCACTAGAATCAGGCATTACCCCAAAAGTAAAGACACACCTGCAGAGTCCATTCACTTATAAATGGCACAATTATCTTACTTACAGCGTTCAACTATAACGTTTGATATTTACAGCTATACCTAGCTTACAGCTATTTCCCTCATTAAAATGCAAATCAATTTATAACATTTTTGAGTTTTTCTGGATTTGCTTGTTGTTATTCTGTCTCTCACTGTTCAAATGAATCTACCATTAAAATTATAGACTGATCATTTCTTTGTCAGTGGGCAAACTGACAAAGAAATGATCAGCAGGGGAAAATCAGCATGGGATCAAATACTTTTTTCCCTCACTGTATATCCCCAAAGTCAAAACACTGTTCATATTTGATTGTGTTTAACACAGTGCTAAAGCAATGGTTATCAAAAACTCACATAGGAATGCAGATACACTATGATTATGGTAAATTACTATACACTGTGAGAAACCCTACAAAATGACACTCAGCATTTTGGTACAAAGCCTACAATTTATTATACAGCCATCCATTTTCTATACCACTTATCCCACAGGGTCACGGGGAACCTGGGAGTGTACTCCCAGGGAGTATCGGGTACAAGGCAGGGTACATCCTGGACAATGCGTCATTGCATCACAGGGTAAAATCACACACCCATTTATACACTATGGACACTTTGGACATGCCAGTAAACCTAACATCCATGTCTTTGGACTGGGGGAGGAAACCAGAGTTCCCAGAGGAAACCCCCACAGCACCGAGAGAACATGCAAACTCCGCACACAGGGGAGAGGTGGGAATTAAACCCCCAATGCGGGAGGTGTTAGGCAAACATGCTAACCACAAAATCGTGCACCCACAATTATTATTTCTTCTACTTCTACCTCTTCTTCTTCCACTTCTACTTCTTCTTCTTTTTATATTTTTCATTATTATTAGATTGATATGATTAAACAATGTACGAAAAAACATTGGGGGAAAAGTAAATAAAAAAAAGTAACTCAATTATTATTATTATTATTATTATTATTATTATTATTATTATTATTATTATAATTACTATATAAATACAGAGTGTACAAAAGTAAAGTATGCACATGCTTGATATATACATATATATATATATATATATATCAGTTATTGAGGTTTGGATTACAGCAGTGGTTCTCAAAATGGGGTCCCTTGTTTTATTTAGTGTTTTTTGTTGTTGTTTTGTTGTTTAACAGTGGTGGACCTTATTATCTTTTTTCACTTCCTATGCTTATTTTCAGATCTAACTAATTCGCTTGTACTGATTAGATTTAATCCAAACCTCAATAACTCAAAACACATCAAGTCTACAAATAACACCAGCTTGGGAATAATTTGATCTGTAAGTGAAAACCTCAGGAATAATGATAATGAAAAAATAATTCTAATAAAAAAATAGAGTATTGGATAATAAGCCTAATATTTGAATAGTTGGATTAGCTTCATAAAATAAATCTGTACTGAGGAATTATTTTCTAGTTTAATGGGTCCCTGGCTTCAAAACGTTTTAAGAAGTCCTGGTGTAGAGTGTGCAACAGGAGATTTTTCTTACTCTCTCTCTCTCTCTCTCTCTCTCTCTCTCTCTCTCTCGTCTTTCCTTCGCACTTGTTTTTCTTTCTCTCGCATCATGTCTGTCTTTCTCCCTGCTCATGAGTCAAATCCATTACTCTGATGAGAGGCGAACACAAAAGACAAGCAGCAACAAAAGAACAAGGGAGGAAGAGAGGAAAAAAAATACTCCTCTTGTGTTCATGCCTCTTGCACTATGATTGATAGCCTCCATTGTTGGCTGGCTTTTATTCACGCCGTGCGTAATTGCTTTTTGATATTACTACAAATGAGAAATTACTCTGTCCCATTACCGCAGGACAATAAACAACGGGTGGCCATCTCTCCTTCTCTCTCTCTCTCTCTCTCTCTCTCTTCTCGCTCTCTTTTCTCTCGCTCACTCTCTCACTTTGGCTTTCTCTGTGCAAAAGATGAGAGGTGAACAGGCACAATTTAATGTCCTGTCTCACAAACGCACTTATACTCGAACGGCCGAGATACAGTGTGTTGGCATGCCGATAATGAGTGTTCGAGGAGGAGACATTGTCAGCGTTTTAGTGCCTGTTAATTACATACTGAGCCACATCATGATGGACTCTTTGGGAAATTCGGTGTGACGTTTGCATCATTAGTGAAATGACAGTGGAGAGATTCAAGCAGCGCTAGCAAGAGTTTGGGGTTCTTGACTGTATTTGTTCGTTACAGGGGAATTAAGTATATTTCTATGTCTGCTTATTAGGGGTGGAATGCAATGACACTATTTTTTATATGTATTTTTCTACTTAAAAGTTCTGTAATTGCACTCGGATTTAATACCGAAGTGGGCATGGTACAAACCTGAAGAGGTTCTTTTCTTTTTTTCATTTCATCATTAAATATTATAACTACTATTATACGTACTATTATGCATATGGGAACAATGGGGTGTGGGGAGTAGAAATTTATATTCTGGCAGTTCCTTAGTCTCAGTTCAAAATTGATCTCAATTAAAAACATCTATGAGACTGGATCTCAATATTATGACAAATAAGTTAAATATGACAAAAAAGTTAAAAAATAATTTATACCATCAGACCAGACTATTGCTAAGGATGAATAAATAACTGTTGTAAATGCATTGCACATGGCCACAAATCTTTTTTTTTTTTTGTCCCACAAGTTTCATACAGTATCTGAAAAAAAAAGTTTGTTTTTTTTTTTTTTTTTTTTTTTCACATCAATAACACAATTTCATAATGATAAATAATAGTCCTTGCTGGTCCTCTGACTGGAATTTTCTAAAAACCACAATATCTTCACTCGTACCATATTCAAAGTATAATACTCATCCTTGTAAAATGTGCACTTATATAGCGCTTTTATCCAAAGCGCTTTACACTGTGTCTCAATCATCCATCCACACACACACCAATGGTAGCAGAGCTACTATGCAAGGCGCTAACTTGCCATCGAGAGCAACTTGGGGTTCAGTGTCTTGCCCAAGGACACTTCGGCATGTGGAGTCACCCGGGAATCGAACCGCCAACCCTACTATTAGTGGACAACCTGCTCTACCAAGGGCGCCACAGCTACCAGTTCCCTTGTGCTGGTAAACTGCTGCAAAACTCAACCATGTCTTGTATACATACTGGTCAATGTAAACCATAACCCATACCCACAGAACCCCTAAATATACCATTCATCCATCCATCTTCTACCGCTTACTCCTTTATCAGGGTCACGGGGAACCTGGAGCCAATCCCAGGGAGCATCGGGCACAAGGCGGGGTACACTCACCCTAACTATACCCTTTACTAATATATATATATATATATATATATATATATATATATATATATATATATATATATATATATATATATATATCTGATGTATAGTTTTGTGTGTGTGCATATATGTGACTTTCTAAATATGAAATCTGATTTGGCTGCACTGCAGGTGTCAAATCCTCCTCTGTAAAAGGTCTGGTTGTGTCCAAGTTGCCCTTGGAGAGCAGTGAGCATTGGCATTTTGTGTTCTCCGTGTCGTTCGGCCTCCCACACAGATGGGAACTGAAATCTGAAGTCGCGTCAGTCGGGCAAGAACTTCACACTGGCACACCCACATCACACTGCTATATTTACCAATGCCCCCTCCTCCTCCTCCTCCTCCTCCTCCTCCTAACACGGCCAGTCGTCAGTTCAGGAACAAACAACTTCATGGAAATTGCATACTGTCCTCTCTTTATTTATAATTTTAATCAAGTTCCTGTTACGGACTAAGCTTCTACTAAGTCCATGTAGTTCTGACGTAATAGAAAGTAAGAAATAAAGAAAGGTCTCATGGTTGATTAACCGCTAATCATATGATTGATATCCCACTCTGAATTAAAAAATTTATTAATTACAATAATCATGCGGACAGTGAGACTGAGGCTGCATCTCACTCTGCTCCCTACTTCACTAGTCAGAGCACTGACTGGAACGTTTGTGCCATAAAAAAATCCCACAATGCACCACAAAACCAGGGAGCATCGGTGTTCACTATGTTCATTTACTGGAAATGATGTCATGTTTTCTGAAGTCTCTTAGCTTGAAAAAAAAAAAGGCGGACAAACTCTCAACCAACTTTGGCTATGAATGTAAGTAGCTTGTTATTGTTGCTGTAGAATTCAAGCATTACAATACGGGTACGTAGTCATGTGGCCAGAAATTGAGTTATCAGTGTCCAGATGTGTAGTGATCCAGGGCCCTTACCAGTGCCTGAACCCTGTACATATATACACCTGTACATAGATACATCACCTAGGGAGCTAAGGAGCTTGTTCAGACGCACCCCAAGACTGAGCACAACGTTGTTAGAAAGTCAGTAGCCTCAAAGTCTATGTCAATAGAGGCTCACAGCTCAGGATTGAAGGCTAGACTGTGGAAGTAGCCAAAAAAAAAAAAAACTCTTCTAAAATTTCAATATTGTTTGGAAGATGATGGAAAGACCTGACAATTGGTATTTTATTTATGCATAATATACATAATCACATTATATGATTACATGGTTTTCCGATAATCACATTATCGGAATATAAACAACAGCATAAGTGCCTGTAATATCCGATTCACAAAGGCTTGTCTTTCATATACAGTGTGTATGTATGTATGTATATATATATAGTTTTATAGTGGCAAGAAAAAGTATGTGAACCTTTTGGAATTTCATGGTTTTCTGAATAAGTTTGTCATAAAATGCAATCTGATCTTCATCTAAGTCAGGATTATTAACAAATATAATGTGTCTAAAATAAGAACACAAAAAAAATTCTGATCTTTCATGTCTTTATTGAGAACAACCAAAAAAACCTCATAGTGCTTGTGGAAAGAGTATGTGAACCCTTTAGTTAATGACCTCAAAAAAGCTAATTGGAGTCAGGATTTAGCACACCTGGAGTCTCGTTAAGAAAATGAGTTTGGAGGTGTGGACTACAGCTACTTTGACTGATAAAAACCCCTCACATTTTTCGAGTTTGCTCTGCACAAGAAGCACACGCTTATGTGAGTCATGTCTCGCAAAAAAGAGCTTTCAGAGGATCTACGATCCAGAATTGTTGATTTACATAAAGCTGGCAAGAGTCACAAAGTGATTTCAAAGACTTTAGAAATTCACCAGTCTAGTGTTCACCAGTTTGGCAAACATTCTACAAATGGAGACACTTTGGGACTGTTGCTACTCTACCAAGAAGTGGGCGCCTAGTCAAAATGACACCAAGAGCATATCGAAGACTCATCAATGAGGTGAAGAAACAACCCCGAATGACCGCCAAAGATTTGAAGGCATCATTGGAACTGGCTAACATCTCTGTTCGTGAGCCTACAATACGCAAAACATTGAACAAGCAGGGTATCTACGGCAGGACACCACGAAGGAAGCCACTGCTTACTAAAAAGAACATTGCTGCATGCCTGAAGTTTCTAAAAGAGCACATTGACATTCCACAGCGGCATTCGCAAAATGTTTTGTGGACTGATGAAACTAAGATTGAACTATTTGTAAAAACCACACAGCATGGTGTATGGTATGGTGGAGGTATGGTGGAGGAAACTTCATGATTTGGGCCTGCTTTGCTGCATCAGGGCCTGGCCAGCTTGCAATCATTGAGGGGAAGATGAATTCCCAAGTATATCAGACAATTCTTCAAGATAATGTGAGAATGTCTGTACATCTGCTGAAACTGTGTAGAAGTTAAGTGATGCAACAGGACAACGACCCAAAACATTGGAGAAAGTCCACAACAGAATGGCTTCAGAAAAACTAAATCCACCTTTTGGAGTGGCCGAGTCAGAGCCCAGACCTCAACCCAATAGAGATGCTATGGAATGACTTAAAGAAAGCCATACACATGAGACGTCCAAAAAATATGACCGAGCTAAAGCAGTTCTGCCAGGAAGAATGGGCTAAAATTCCTCCTGAACCATGTGCAGGTCTGCTAAAGGAAGCACCTGCTTGAGGTTATTGCTGCCAAGGGGGGGTCAACCAGTTATTAATTCTAAGGGTTCACTTACTTTTTCCACTGCCATTTTGAATGTTGAATAAAGACATGAAAGATCCGAATTTTTTCTGTGTTATTATTTTAGACACATTATATTTGTCAGTACCCCTGACTTAGATGAAGATCAGATCACATTTTATAACAAATTTATTCAGAAAACCATGAAATTCCAAAGGGTTCACATACTTTTTCTTGCTGCTGTATATATGTGTGTGTGTTTGTGTGCGTGTGTATGTGTATGTATATATATATATATATATATATATATATATATATATATATATATATATATATATATATATATATATATTAAAGACATGCCTCTGTGAATTGTATTTTACAGGCACTTATGCTGTTGTTTATATTCCGACTGTCTTTACCTTATAGACTTGTATTCAGAATGTACATGAAGAAATTTACGTGTATTCAGGGTATGCACCTTGGTATGCAAGTCACTTTTTGGGCTTACCATTCAGATTATGCAACTATGTGCAATTCACACCTCCGACTAGACGTATTTTTCTTGAGTTTTGTTTTGTTTTCTGTTCTGTTGGGGTTTTTTCATTAGCATCTAGACACCTGCCTTTAAACACAAGCACTTGCCTCTATGCCTTAAAAAAACAACAACAGGGATATTATATATATATATATATATATATATATATATATATATATATATATATATATATATATATATATATATATATATATATATAATGTAGAATGAATAAGGAAACAGATTTTTCCCCCTTTGCTGTCAAATGTAATACAGAATAACATTTAAAAAAAAATAATAATAATAAAAACAACAGCTAATACATTTTCATGTATGATCCGTTTATGAATGAGAAGATGCCCAGTATTGATATAATAATTGATATAATATATTGAGCTTGAACAGTTTTATTTATAATTATCACATTAAGCACTGCATATTTTTATATAATTTAACAACATGGATTCCACCTTCGCCTAACAAAGACATGAAAATGCCCCCTTCAAACCCCTTACAGCTAAAATCAATTTGACAGAATGGAATGCGATTTTTTCCCCACCATAAGCACTCTTCTCTCTATCTTTTCCTCTTTTATAGAGTGTGAATTATAGATTTGTTTGGGTTCTAGCCATTTGGAGGTGGTTGTAATAAGCATGACTCTGTTTTGATGGTGTAGAGAGCAGCTAAACATTCCTGTCCCCCTTCTCTCTCTCTCTCTGTCTCTCTCTCTCTCTCTCTCTCTCTCTCTCTCTCTAGTGTCACTGCTACTATATCATTCTCTTGTTATTAGCTCTGAAACTAAAGTTTGGCTGTGGCTTTCAGATTTTCCCGACCGTAAAGGTTTACATGTGCACAAACACACGCCAAAACATCAAAACACTTAAAAGCAAGTTGATTTATTAACATCGTCTATGAAGAATTGCACCCTGAGCAGCATAATAGGTTTTTAATATTATGTCTGATTTGTTTGGCTTAATGTGTATGCAGTTTGGTACATTATTATTATTATTATTATTATTATTATTATTATTATTATTATTATTATTATTATTATTATTATTGTTGTTGTTGTTGTTGTTGTTGTTGTTGTTGTTGTTGTTATTATTATTATTATTATTATTTCAATCTAAAGGTGCACAATGCGTGACAGTGTTAATGCAAATCAAGTCCTTTCGCATTCCCAGTGTAACATACAGCGCATGAAAAACATCTCAGGAATGGCGATTGTGTATACAAATTAATACACACGAAGGGCACGTGTTAAATTTGCGCAAGTTTGATTCCACCAGTTCTAGACAAACTTGTACCATTTCCTGAGTTAAGACTGAAGAATGTTAACTAATCAAAAAGTTTCTTAAAAAACATATGGTTAATATCACCACAGTGAAGTCGATTTATTAGATTTATTACACTCTTGTATTCATTGATTTATTTGGTATTTCAGTGCAGTTTTCTGACCCATCTCACCGGCGGAAATATAATGCAGTTTCATGAAAAACCCTCATTTAAGATATTGTTTCCCCTGACTTTGCACACGATCATCCGCAACATCCCCACTATTTTTGCATGTAATTTGTTCCACTGACATTGAAATTAGCGCCTGTTATTTGGGTAAATCATAGTGTCGGTTTGCCAGGCTTCAGATAAAACCTGCGGTGTATTTGCAGAAGATTTAACGCCAGTTGCTGGAATTGTGCCTCACGGTGGCCTGTAAGTGCAAACGGACATCAGCGATGAAACCAAAAACACATCCGCGTTAACTCGAAATGGAAAGGTGAGGTCCTTATTTAAGGCTACAGCGTGTGTCAAGAGTCCACTGAAAATTGACGGCTGGAGGATGTTTACAGGTTGAGGAAATATGAATCTAGTGATATCTCTATTCCTAATCAAATGCATTCATATGACGTTTATTTAGCTATGCTGTCTACTTTACAGCATTAATATGACTCAATAAGCTGAAGGGTTGATTAAAATTATTCCCAAGAAAGAAATACTCCTTGGACGTTCTCGCTGTGTGTTGCTGGGACAACGGTTGCTGCTATGGTTTAGGACTGCAATTACCACGAATGACAGCCAAAGATTTGAAGGCACCATACTCAGGTGTTCAACAAACAGACTTCATGTTAAAACCATAATGAACTTTATTTCACTTTTACACCCAGATGAGGACGGGTTCCCTTCAGAGTCTGGCTCCTCTCAAGGTTTCTTCCTCATATCATCTTAGGGAGTTTTTCTTCGCCACCGTTGCCAACAGCTCGCTCAATAGGGATAATTTCTCACACTTAAAATCTGTATCCTGTGTTTATATATTTCTGAGCTGCTTTTGTCATCTTTCACCCAAAATGTTAGGGTTAGACTGGCCACACATTTGAAGTTTTTAAACCCGATTTGCACCCTCGCCAACGTTCGGGGGGGCATGGCCCGATTCAAGGCTTGTCGCTACTGATTTTTAGTCCAAAAATTCCTCAATTGTGTGGTGACATTATGATTATTTACTCCAGACATTACTGCTCTGGATTGAGTCGGAGCCTCCCACAATCATGTTTGATATTTACGACTCTTGATCGGGCTGCAGGAGGCGGGAAACCCGCAGTAGCCAATGAGAGTGAGCAAGCGTGACCAACTGAGTTTTTCGTGCTTTTATAGTGGAAACATGGCAGCCACAGACGTGCCACGAAAGTGAAGTATGGTTCGAACAGAGACGACTGAAGGATTTTTTAATAGTATGTTAAAGAGCCTAGGATGCTTAGGTCTCTGGTTCTTGAGAGAGAGACAGAGAGCGAGCGAGACAGGGAGAGAGAATTAAATAACTTTCTGCTGTGTGAATGAGGCAGCTGATATGCGGCCAAAAAACAAAATGATGTGTGAGTGATATTGTCTTCTGAAGTCACGTTTGATAAAAACGCGAGTTTCTCTGAGATCTCATGTCTGTGAAATCGTTACTACAATCGACAGGTGTGTGGTCTTGCGGTCGTTTGAAACTGTTCTTATGCCTGTGGTCTATTTGTCAAATATTTGTCAAATTTGACTCACATAGAGTCAAAACAAATCCAGCAAGACGTTCCAGAAGGTTTTGAATCTCTTCCAAAGAACAAATGATTACATTTGCTACCAATGTAGCTTCTCTTGTCTACTGTCCAAAGTGCTGCGGAGTGGCCCAGGGATGAGCACTAACCATGGAGCTAGCGAGTCGTTAGAGACTGTGGGACATCGAGCAGTAGCAGCTGCTAACTCTACACTCCAAATTTTGATTACAGAAAAGCCTTGATGCTAGGCTAATGCTGGCAGTAACGCTACACTAAGAGCGCAAACAGGCCAAACATTTTAAAACACCCCTCCTCTTTCTTTTGTAGAAGCTGGAAGGAGGACGCAGGGTTTGTAAACAAAAAAGAAAAAGCTTTACAAAGTGTAGACTCATTCTCATCGAAGCGTTAACATGGAAAACAATTGTGCTTATAATTAAAAGCAGATGGGACCTCCTAATTTAACTGAGTGAGACAGGCAGCTGCGCTATTCCTTTATTCATTATGCCCTATAAATACATTTTTATCTTGTTATATAGTGTAACTGACTGTATTATGCTCATTTAAATATCAATATGCTGTTGTAAGACTTTGAAAAGCATGCTTATATGACTTTATCAGGTTACATAATGCATTATAATGCAAGGTCCTAAGAACTATGTAGATGCAAATGCCTTCATTTTATATTTATTTATATTTTTCTCATTTAGCTGATGCTGGGGGTTAGTAGTTAGCACGTTTGCCTCGCACCTAGAATGGGGGGTTAAATCCCTCCTCCTCCCTGTGTGCGCAGAGTTTGCATGTTCTGCCCATGCTTCGAGGGTTTCCTCCAGGTACTCCGGTTTCCTCCTGCAGTCCAAAGACATGCCCTGTAGGATGATTGGCATTACCAGATTGTCCGCAGTGTGTGAATGTGTGCGTATGTGATTGTGCCCTGTGATGAGTTGGCACCCCGTCCAGGGTGTCCGCCACCTTGTGCCCCAAGTTCCCTGGAATAGGGTCCAGGCTTCCCGATTGAGAAAGTTGAAGGTTAAGTGTTGTTGCTCAAGGGCCCAATCATGGCAAACATTCTGATCAGTAACTGAAAGCCTTAACCACACACCCACCACTTCCCCCTTTGCTTGTAGTGTAGTATCAGACATCTGATGTATCCAAGATGACATATAATGTATGCCTTCAGACCTCCATAGTCAGCATAAATTACAGCAGCCTAAGAACATCATATTATACAGTATTTTGTTCTCCCTGACTCAACAATAATGATTTTTATAATGATTATTTTTAACCAAGAAATCAATTGAGTGTGTGCAACAGACATTCATGCGAAATCTGAGAAGAAACCATTCAAGCTGTTCCCGTTATGATACCTGTCGTAACTACTTAATGCCCGCTGGTGAACGGAAAATAAATGGAACTCAAGCATATTCAGGGCATCAGTCATGAAAGCTTAAATGCACACAAGCAGCATGCTTTCACAGGGCTGTTTGGACTGAGATTTCAATAGTTGGCTCATTGCATAGAGCGAAAAGTTCCTGAGGGTTGTTATATTAAGTGATAATACAGGTAAAAATGGAAGAGCAGTCTAGTAGAGTCTGGCTAGCAGTACACAATAATGATTGATTAACTAGCATTGTTAGAGTGGTAAGATAGTATGGGGCTTGGTTTGAGCTGACATTGCTATAAATTATTTTTTAGTTAAAAGGTATAAATGTATGGCAGTGTATCCAACCTGATCCAATGAATAATTTGCCAAGACCAAAAATTGCTCTTTATTGTATATTGGATTGGTTGTAACAAAGCTACATGTACAGTCTTGCCAAGATCATACTGTATTGTACATGCCAACAATGACTCCTTGATGAAGTGTGCATGCGTATGCAGTTTGGGATGTATCCCATGTTGTCTTTTACCTCCAAGAATATCATGTACCAATGAAAAAATGCATGACATTTCTCCTTTAGAAAGAATGACCCTCGAAACATCCAAAGAGCCCTAGAGTGTACTGCAGGGCTTTATCATTACGTTGTGTGTGCTGTTCATTGTAGAAAGGAAAGGGTTCCGTTAATTAAGGTTAACTATCACTTCCACGAGTGTCTCTGACCAGGACTTGCCAGTGTTTGCACTCAGTGAATTTGGTCCTTTACAACAGATCCACTTTTGCATGAATTAACTAGCACAGTGGGACTGAACTTTGCGTGCCCCCCTGTAATTAATACGTAAACTTTGACAGGGGTGGGAACTGGGACTTCACCGGTGAGACTTTGCGCTGTCTGTTAATGTTGGGTGGCCTTTCACTTTACACAGATAGCATCACCTCAAAGCAGCTTTCATCTTTTATTGGGTTACTTTGAAAGAAAAGGGACTGGCAGAGAATGCCTCTGATGGATCAGTCAGGTCTTTCAAATAAGCTTCATTAGAGTGATTAGTCCATTTTTGAAGGTGGGATTTAAGTAACACTTCCTATGAAGACCCTATATACAGTATAATGGTATATATTATACATCATAAAGTATAAGCCTAAGAATAGATTACTTTTAAAATAGGTGTAATAATTCATAATTTGAAGGGTTTGGAGTGGTTTTGTTGTTGTTGTTGTTGTTGTTGTTGTACAACCTCCTCAAGGTTTGGCATGTTGTACGTTCTGTGATGCTTTTCCGCTCACCATGGTTGTAAAGAGTGGTTATACGAGATACCGTAAACTTCCTGTCAGCTTTGACTTCTCAAATCAACAAGATGCTTCACGTAAGGTCTGAACCACTGCTCAGTGGATGTTTTTTGTTTGTTTGTTTGATGTTTTGCGCACGATTTTGTGTAAATTCTAGAAAATGTTGTGTCTGATAATCTTTGAATATTGGCTGTTTCCTGTTTGGTGCCAACAACCATGCCATAATAAAAGTCACTGAAATCAAGATTTTTGCATTGCACTTCTGCTACATGATTCACTGGTTGGATAATTGCATGAATAGCAGAGGTCTACACATTAGACTATATATTATTGATTTCATAAATAGTGTTGTTAGATGTTATACTTTTTTACATAGGCGCTCATTGCAAATTGATCTGTAAAGCCATGTAACCGGGTAGCGGTTGTTCTCGTGACATTCATATTCACACATCCAAGTGGCTACAACTACAGCTGACCAGCTTAGACACCTCAATCAGGCTTGTCAATGCGTTACACTAATGTCCTTATCACTCTTCCTTCCAAAGCTCTCGTTATTCGTCACTGAAACTGCCCCGACTGAGCCTTGTTTCTCAAGAAAGGCTAATCCGAGAGTTTTGCAATGTGTGTCGGCGTTCAGCTTGCATTCATCTTCTCAATTACGGCTACGGCTTGTTAGGAAGACTACACAAGCGAGGGATTGATTTTGCTGGGAGGCTATTTGGGTCACCAAAGACAGGCTGGGTTTTTCAATCGTAAATGTGGTACTTTAGTGGTTTATTTGTTTCACAGTATACAGTATTAAAAAACATTTGTACATATATATGTATATACCAAATAAATAAACATAAATAATATGTAAAATTATATCATATATAATTCATGTGATGTATAGCACTAGATAGATAGATAGATAGATAGATAGATAGATAGATAGATAGATAGATAGATAGATAGATAGATAGATAGATAGATAGATAGATAGATAGATAGATAGATAGATAGATAGATAGATAGATAGACTGTTCTTAGCTGACAGGAGTGGAACCTGATGTGGTTTTCTGCTGTTGTAGTCCATCTGCCTCAAGGTTTATCATGTGAGATGCTTTTCTGCTTACCACGGATGTACAGAGTGCTTATTTTAAAGCATAAATGTCTTAACACTGAGCTTTTTTAAATTGCGCAGAGATTCAAAAGAACTAAACACAAATATGCGAGATTTAAAGTAATGCATTTCAAAACTAGGATTTCAGTGTCGCTTTAAATTCACAAATTAAGAATTCAGTTGCTTTTAATGCTCACATCATGGTCTCTTTGATCACTTCTGTAAGATAGAAGCTAGAAATGACAGCTCAATCTCACTATCATTCCTGTGTTCAGTTGATTTGCTTAATCCCCACTGGATCGTCATCAATACAGCATCGGATGTTCGCCTAATTTGTATTCTCTAAACATAGGACTTTTCGATATCTCACTTGCACTGGCAATCCTGACAGTACATGTAGTGTGAATCACTTATGACTTATTCTTTGTCTCTCTCTCTTTCTCTCTCTCTCTCTCTCTCTCTCTCTCTCTCTCTCTCGCTCTCCGTCTTTCTATCTTCAACTCAATCTCCCTGGATTCAAATATTCTTAAGCTCAGGAGCAAGGGGAACCATCTTCCTTATTTCCTTCCCTTTATTTCTTTTTTTTCTTTCATCTCTCCACATCTTCGAGCACTTCACCTGTCCTTAATCTGGGGTACTCTCTATAGTGCTCTTGAGTTAATAATAATAATAATAATAATAATAATAATAATAATAATAATAATAATAATAATAATAATAATAATAATAATAATAATAATAATAAAACACCATCATATATCTTCCATACACACAAAAACATACATCCTTTACTCTCTGCTCCCTCTTCACACCTTTCTTGTTGTCTTTACAAACAAACAAAAAAATCTTAAAGGCATCTAAGTACCAGATCTACCAGATAAAGTCTCTCCCTATCGTTCTCCCTTTTGCACTCTGCTCTTCATTTCACCTCTTGCTTCCCCTTCATTTTTTTTCTTTTATTTATTTAGTTCCCCTGTACAGGAGCAGGGCCAGTCTCAGTGTTTCTGTTTTCCTGCAGTCCTCCCCAGGGGCTCTCACACTGCCTCTGCCTTGTGTTTCCTTTAGAGGAAAGTGTGTGTGTGTGTTTGTGTGTGTGTGTGTGTGGGTGTGAATCTGGCTATTCTAATTACTGCTTTAAATAATTCATAGCAGGCTACAGGTATTTGTATCTGTCAGGACTGTCTCTAGCTGACTACATGCAGGATGTAGTGTCAGGATTCAAAATACGAGTGTGAGCCAGCATTTACAGCAGTGCTTTAGTATAGGGGACTCACTTTATTTATTTATTTATTTGTTTATTTGTTTACTTCTCACTTCTGATTGGTCAGAAGGTGTTGAGGCATTTTCTGCAACAGCAGCTCTGACGGCAGCGCCGGCTGTAGTTCAAATCATGTGTTTGTCTTAATGCATCCATTTGAATACACTGTCGTTTCCATAGTAACAACTTACAAAGGGACTCGTACAGTGGCCGTTCCATATAATCTAAGCCTAATTGTAAACAGGTTCGAAAAACTTGTCAGTATTTAAAAATGTTGAAATTGTGCTATGATATAATAAAGCATTGTGTAAGGAGACATGTATTTATCATTTATGGAAGGAGGCCATCGTGTCAGGACGTTTTCCACCATAGGACAGTCTTCAGAATTAATACCTCATTGTTTTTAAAGCTAATTCAGAAGGACTTGTACGGCAGACGTTTTACATAATCTAAGAGTAATGATGAACAGGTTGAAAACATGACACTTAACAAAGATGACACGACAACTTAACATTTAACGCTTTCTGCGAGGAGACGTTTATTTTGCATTTATGGAAGGAGTCTCCACTGTCAGCACTTTATAAAAGTCACTAAGTTCACACTACTTTTTTTCTTTTTTCTTTTTGTATTATTAACTATCAAGAGAGAAAAACAGAGGCTAGTGAGGGAAAGACTGTTTAGAACTGCTATAACTCTATAGGTTATAACAATTATACAGCCAATACTCATGTATTTATTTAAAAAAAATGTAAATATTAAAAATATTTTTTTTAAATAGCATTTCGTAGCTTTTTAAAAATGACTGGACTTTTTATAAAATTTCGAGTACTTGTCAGTTAGGGAGCGCAGACCATTTTTTTCTGATGAAAACAAACAAACAAACAAAAACAAAACAGTGGCCTGCTGTCCAGCTGTCTTATGGCATTTTTTTGGTTATGATGGGTGACACTAGAGCTAATCCGATAGCCTAATATAGAAGTATGAACGACATTTGTAGCATCTCTGTTAATTAAAAATGGTGAAACATTATGAGAGTTGTACAGGAGAAACTTGGGAAGTCTAGTTGGTTCGGTAATTATATAGTCTCTCTGCAACTGACAGACCAAGTCCAAAGCAATAATTACTGAGGAAAAGGGTTAAACCTTTAAAGCTTTTGTCTCACATTCCACCTATATTTGCTTACAGATAATGAGAAAATTAGACACATGGAGACAGAAAAAGCTTGTCTGATGTGCTTAAAAGTGCATAATGAATGCTTTCATCCATATACATAGACGTACACCTATAAATGTACTCTAATATTATTCCGCCCGTTCACATCTCCAATCTGGTACCATTCCTGCAGGTCTTGCTGTGTCCTAGGGCATGTAATCCTGTTAGATGCCATGAATACCAGGTACATGACAACGTGAGCTGGCTAGATAATTTAGTGAAGCAGAGGACTATGTTTATTTACGCATGCTTTTTCACACACCTACATATTCGTTTATATCTGGGACTACATTTGTATGAGTCATAGGAGCTTTAGCATGAGTCGGAGAGATTTAGACTGTAGAATGCAGCTCGATCAGAATTATCGGACGACGAGAATCAGTTGCCAAGCTAATGAAACTTTCAACGTTGCTGTCCAGGAAGAAAGGCTAAAACCTAAAGGTCAGGACAGGAAACAAGCTGTCACTGAACACCAGGGTGTCAGTGCTGTCAGGTTAAATTCATTAGTGTAAAGCTTTCAGGTCGGGTGGATGAGCAGGGGCAACACGGTTAACATATCAAGGAACCTAAATATATGGTTCCATTCTGATGCAGATAATGGTGGTGTAAAAGTTTTCACAGTTTTCAGAGACTTCATGATTGCTAATCAGAAGTCTTATTGGTAAATGGTCTGCACTTATATAGCACTTTTATCCAAAGTGCTACACCAATGGTAGCAAAGCTGCCATGCAACGTGCTAACTTGCCATCAGGAGCAACTTAATGTTCAGTGTCTTGCCCAAGGACACTTCAGCATGTGGAGTTGTGTGGGCCAGGAATCGAACCGCCAACCCTACGAGTAGTGGACAACCGCTTTACTAACTGAGCCTCAGCCGCCTGATTGAATACTTTTATCAGTACACTTTTTTTTTTAGTTTTAGTCATTTGTAAATTTCCTACTGTCTGGTCATTGGAATCTATACCCTATGGCCAACATGGAGGGTGAGTGCTTACTTGTTCTGGGTACTATCTCATCTAGGGTGTATTCCCACCTCATACCCTCACTCCTCCACCCTCACCCTGGATAAGACTTCTGTAAAATGATTACAGTTTTACCAGATAGCATGTGAGCCAACTCTCTGGCTTGAAAATACCAAAAGAGATTTGGATTAATTTCCTGAATGCCAGTATGGTTAGAGAAGTCATTGACTACAGAAGAGGATCTGAGGAGAGAGAGAGAGAGAGAGAGAGAGAGAGATAGAGAGAGAGAGAGAGAGAGAGAGAGAGATGGATGTCCATGAAGAAAGCAGAATCAGCAGCAGGATGGATAGTGCATGATAATATTCTCTTGGTACACAGTGACATTTCAGAAAAGACACAATAGTGCCCTGAAATTGAAAAATGTTCACTTTGTGTGAGCTCGGTGTAGAACAAAATGCATAGTGTGTAACCTCAAAGGAATTCTGAATCTGAATAAAATTTTTGGGTGGGATCATCTGAATATTAAAATATCAGTAATACAAATCAAATCCAATCAAAAAGACCAGCAGCCTGAGAACTTTATAAAGTACTGAGTCTGGTCACATTGACGCCACTGCTCCATTCCTCGCTCTAGACACTGCATAGAAGTGGAGAGTGCTGCATCATACATCTGTCAGGAAAATCTGATCAAATTAAAATTCATGATTTTCAATTAGCTGAGCAATTACAAAAGATGTATCATTCTCTATCCTCTATTCAGTGCAACAGATTTAAGAGCGCAGGGCGACAAGTGCTCTGAATTGCAATTAAACAGTAATTATACTGATCTGCCCACTTTCCAGTTACCTGCAGCTGTGCCTACAGCAGATGTCTGGAATATTGCGCGATGCAGCATGATTTCTTATCAGTGTTCAGTGAAGGAGGAAAAAATGGACCCCGACATGCACCTCCTGCCGTTCCTGGCCAGGAGCTCATCCATTTCCTCTGTCTTATTTCTCATTGTGTCAGCAGTTAGCATACAGGTAGACTGTGCAAGCAGGGGATTCGTTGTTCGTTGGTATTCTCCAGAAAATCTATGCTTTAAGCATATACAGACCCTTGATGTTGAGATCAAAACTCTCAGGTTTACCTACGTTACGGCATTCCCAGTACAGTCTTCGAGGCAGTAGATATAGAAATATGTAGTTTTGAAATCTTGGTAAAACAGAGAATTTCCTACCAGACTGTGGGTATTAAAGCGTGGTATGTGCACTTGGACAGTTAGGTCAGCAGTGGATTTTTTTTTTTTTTGTCACACCATTACAGGTCATTCCCATGGGATTCCCAATGGAATTGGATATAGGATTCCAACTGAATATCTCACTAGTGGATATTCAGTTGGAATCCTATAGTGACTTGCATTATCATCATTATCATTTCAAAATCCAGTGATATTGTGAGTGTACTCAATTTTATGGGCTATAACTTAGAATGAAGTCCAATTTGTTTATGGGGTGCCTGTTTTTTTTTTGTTTGTTTGTTTGGTTTTTTTGAGTTACTCAATAGGATTTGAAGTTCCCTGGTTGACTAGTGGTAGGTAACTATCGCCAGTCACTGGAGGGTTGCATCAGGAAGGGTATCCAGTGTAAAACAAAATATTCATATGGGTGATCCACTGTGGTGACCATGAATGAGAGCAGCCAAAGGAGGGGGGAAAACCCATTGGGATTTGATCGTGTTCGCATTGGGGATTTTGTTGACTTTTTAGTATTTACCCATTAGGATTTTTTACTGGGTTGCTTTAGATTTTTTTTTTATGGTTAAGTCACTGGAATATGGTCCAATTTCTTTGGGGTTCCTACTCAATTTTTATGAGCAACCCATTGGATTCTATTGGATTTTTATCTGTTTGAATATGATTCATATTCTATGGACTTCCTGGTGAATTTTTATGAATTACCCAGAGGAATATGGTCCAAGTTCTATATGGTTCCTATTGATTTTCTATGGGTTACTATTTAGAACATGGTCCAATTTATTTGAAGTTCATATAGAATTTTAATGAGTTAACGACAGCAGTATGGTCTGATTTCTACTGTGATAATATTGGATTTTTGTCTGTTTGAATATGGTTCATAATCTCATAATGAGTTACCCACTGGAATATGGTCCAATTTCTATGGGGTTCCTCTTGAATGGTTATGAGCTAGTCCCTGGAATACAGCCCAATTTCTGTGATTCCATTAGATTTTTATTTTGATGTGTGGAAACACATTACTATCTAATGCAGAACAACTCGAGTCGCATGGAAGCCTATGTACTCCCAAAGAGTCAAGAGATTTTAGAAAGCAGATAGTATCATTCAACTTTCTTGACACCATTTCCCTTAAGGGAAATTACCCTAGAGATTTTGGAGCCTCGCTCTCATGGAGCCCAGTATGAATACCATTGCAATTTTCCCTAAAGGCAATGGTGTCAGGAAAGTAAGATGATTTTATCGTCTGATTTCACACATGCTCGATTATTGAGGTTCGACCGAGTAGCGATTATGGGTCAAGGCACTTTCTATACTTCTCCCACGGGTCAATATGCAAGTGCTGTTTGTATGTTCTAATTGCTAGATTGTGATGCTGTGTGGTTGGTGTGACAGGTGGGCAAATAAGTTGGTGGAAAAAAGCGGTAAAGCACCTAATGTGACCTTCAGTGGGAGAAATAGGTTGTGGGCTCTAAATCGCTCTAAATCCTCCATAGTTTACTCCTCCATGGCTCTGACATACCTTACCTGCTATATGTTTCCGACCTCAAGAGATTCCTAATTATTTAGGGAACTCTACTAATTATTGCCATCACATTTTATTTTCCCAGGGACGACCTCTGCGTAAGTCTCTGTGTAAGCTGCCCTGGCTAGCCATAGAGCTGCAGTGTGGTGGGAAAAAAACAGACCGAAGGGTTGCAGCAATACACTAATACCTCCTAACTCCCTGTCTGTTTAATTAAAATTATTTACTAAAGAAATGACCACAGCGGCCATGTTTGTATTATTATTATACTACTACAGTATTATTATACAGAGGTCTACAGTTTGAAGAGAAACCTGAGGATGTCCACAAGCATAGTAACAATGCAGCTGGCTCAGCCTCCTTTCCATAAATCACACCATTAGCATGCAGGCCAGTGCGACTGCTAGCTGTCCTTCATTAATCAAGGAACAGTTAGCATCACAACTAACTTTGCAAGATTAATAGGCCTCCTGAGAGTGCAGAAAGAGCTAACTGCTTGTTATTGCTGTTGTATCTCCGTTTCCTGTGGAGTTGGGTTCAACCAGGACTTGCGTTGTGACATGGAAGTATCCAGGAGCACTTGATTTGACAGCTTTATCGCCTTGCACACTGGCACACCCCTTTAGTCATTAAGCATGGCTTTGAGTAAAAAGCGTTGGGTCAGGCAGCTAGCACTGTTACTACTAAAAAATCTCTGCATACTGAAGAAATCGTTACATCTATATTTAGTTTTAAAAGCGAATAAAAGCATAAGCCTTTCATTCATTATTAAAGACACGCATTTCATTTAATAGAGTAGTTTTATGTCATGATATAAACCTTGTAGTTAATTGGAGGAGGATTTTATCGTGGTCTTCCTTTAAAATTTTAAATTTGACAACGAAAGGCCTCGAAGTCAGTCGTTTACTCATATTCGAAAATTTATTTGTGAACGGTGTGATTTGCTACATCATCAGCCACACGAAGTAGTGATACTTGAGCTGCATCTGCGGTCAGTCTCTCAGCCTCTCAACTTTCCTCCTGTGATACACAAGCTAAAACGGCTTCCGCTTCGTATCGCTCACAGGAGTGTGTGTTAGCCTGGCGTGGTTCTTTTGTTATGCTACAGCTTCATTACAGTAGAAGTTTCTGTAAAGGTCAGTAGACCTTTTTCACACTTCTTGGTTCTATGCATAGTGATAGCAGCTTTTATTTATGCTAAATTCGGTGCCAGTTTATGCGTATGTTTAAGCGTAGGCATATGAGATGGTCGTAAGATGTTGATTAATTTGTATCACAGCAGCTCTGACAGTAGGTCCGGTTATAAAGCAAATCACAGGTTTATATTAACGCATGCTTTCTAACAGTAACAAACTCATTCACAAGGACTTGTATAGTGGACGATATGCAAAATCGATGGCTAATGATAAACAGATTTGTTTTTACTTGTGCAACGGCCATGAAACAAGTTAGTTCCTGTTTTTTCTTAATTAGATCAACTGTCTGTTGCATTCCATTGTCAGCATTTCCTTTTTTAAAAAGAGGTTAAGAATGATCAATAAGGCAAAAAAAAACAACAACAACACAGCTTGTTACAAAGACAAGTATTACAGAGCGCTGACACTGGAGACTCCTTCCTTAAATGTTAAATAAACTTTTCCTATATCAACAAATATATGCTTTTCTATATGTATAAATAACACGTTTTGTTAGATTATGTGGATCGATTGGGTTTCAAGCCCCTGTGACTGAGCTGTTACTATAGAAACGATAACATTTTAGAATAAGCGCCCTGCGATTCGAATTACGTCAATTCCGACCAGCCAGAATCGGCTAATTTGACATGTGCCTTCTGTTGTCCTTCTCCCCAATGAGCAGAACCAGACAAGTAAAGGCATTCCCTTTCTTTGTTTCCAGTCTTCCTTCTTTCCGCCTAATGAGGAATTACACATGTGCTCACCTTTTTAAATCTGGCATTTACCAGGCCATGCAGATGTCAGCAGCTGCTCCTTTTGCACAACTATCAGCACGCCGGATGAATTATACATGAACCGCGCAAACAACCGTTCCGCCGAAACTCTGCCCGGTGATTACCAAGTCGTCGAGGCATTCTCCTGTACTCTGCATTGTGGCTAGAATAATGGTCTGCTTAATCATTGAAAGATTTAGATGTTTAAGGTGGAGCTCCGAGGATCCAGGCAGGCTTTTGGTTCTGATTTGTGGAGAAAAGTTTTCACATGGACAGTTTTCTCAATCGTGATGACTTCCTGTGAACTGCAGCATTGTGCGTAGGAGAGGATGGTCGCCCGTCTTGTAGGGTGTAGAGGACGATGCCCTTGAGATGCATATTCATATCCCCACACATCCTTTTGCGCTTCTCCCTCCACACACACACTCATAAGTCCATTATTCACAATGTGCCTGCAGACAACGTTCTTCTCCTCGGCAGATATACTGAATCAGCGAAAATGTCCTATAAGTGTAAGAACAAGGTGGGAGGAAGAAAATAAATAAAGAAATAAAGATGCTAAAATAGCATACTGTATAGATTTGGGGTTAGTAAGGTTTAGTCACTGTAGACACCCCAGTTTTATTGAAGAGCTTTAAAAAAGGTAGATAATTAAAGTGCTAGCCTGAGCTAGCGGATAACATAAACACATCCACACAACATTTACATGATATGAGATGTAAATGACCAGCAACACAAGGTGATGAATAGTGTTAATAAGGGCTACATGACATCTGCATAAGCCCTTCATTAAAAAAAAAAAAATAACAGCTTTTGTTTAACGAGCAGTGTTCTTGGGGATAGGTTACGCCTGTTTAACATAAGTTGTCATTAAGGGTTCATGCAGGTGTCGTGTAGCCCTATGAAGGTTACACTGCAAATTAGAACTGTGTCCAGATAGCAGAAAAACATCTAGCAGCCAAGAGAACTTTGTGTAAATAAAGGTTTGTGACATGTACATCTTAAAATTAAGAGATAAAGATTAGTATTCATTGACATAAAAACAGCTTTTGTAGCTTGTGATGTCAAGTAGCACAAGAAAATGAGTAGTGTTCATAAGACTACAACACCTACTTCAGCTAAGTTGTCATGAAGGGCTTATGCAGGTGTCATGTAGCCCAATGAACACTACACAACAAAAGAACTGCTTAAAGATAGCATAAACATTTATACACAATATATAAAGTTATGTCCCAAGTTCACAACCTAATGGATAATGTACATAGGGCTACATAACAACTGCTGCAGTTATGACAATGGTAAGATGTCATAAAGGGCTAATACAGGTGTCATGCAGTGCAATAGACGCTACATTGCCAGTAGGACTGCGTCCAGATAGCATAAAACATCTAACAACAAAGATAAGTTTACGTAAATGAGAAGTTTACATTCTAACAAAATGAGGTAATGATTAGTGTTCACAAGGCTACATGATGCCTGCTTAAGTTAAGATGCCATTAAGGGCTTACGTAGGTGTCATGTAGCGCTATGGATACTACTCTGCAAGTTAGGAACTTGAACAGTGTTCACAAGGCTACATAACACCTGCTCATCATACATTGTCATAAAGATCAACACTACACTGCGAGTTAAAGATTATGCCCAGAAAACACAGAGCAACTACCAGAGGATTATGTAATTGAGTTTGTGACCTCAACATCATGAGGTCATAAAGGGCTCATAAAGGAGTCATGTAGCACTATGAGCACTATTCTGTTAGTAAAGAACTGCACCCAGTAGCATAAAACCATCTACCCAACATACAGTAAACACAGGGTTGCATTACACCTGCATAAGCACTTCATGACAACTCTATGCATGTTTATAACAAGTGTCAGCCATCATAAAAAGATTTAAAAAAAAACAGCGTGTTTTAACACTTTGTGAAGTGATTCGTGTTCATAGGACTACACAACACCTACTTAAGGTATGTTGTTATGACAATATAACAACCGAATTCCTTTTTAAAGTCAGAGGAAATATACATAACTCTCTTATTACAGTGCCATGTTATTGCTATAAGTATTCATAACAGTCTTATAAGCAGAAAGGCAGGTAGTTAGGTATGATCAGAAGAAATAGAGGAGTGAGAGAGAGAGAGAGAGAGAGAGAGAGAGAGAGATAGATAGATTGTGTCTGTCTCGCTGTCTGTCTGCACTGCATCCTGCTATCCTCACTGGAATCCTGGAACAAATCTTTGGTCAGCAAGTATGGGGAGGAGGGAGAGAAATATGGAGATGATGGACTGCAGAATGGAAAAAGAGATTGATGATGTGAATGGAAAGGCAGTAGGAGGTGTAACAGGCGCGGCAGATCAATAAGTGAATGGATGAATGCAGGCAGAGAGATGTACGAGACTGGAATGTGGCAGAAAGTTAGTTATATAACCGGAGAATGTGAGCATAATACAAAAAGAAAGGTGGAGAGAAATGAAGGTAAAGTGAGCCGATTAAAAAGAGAAAGATGGATGTTGTACTGTTTGAGGGACTGGATGTAGACCTGTGTAATAATGTTCGAGATCAGCAAAAAGATTATACACTAACACTCGCTATGAAGCCCGTACGTATAATGACTTACCAACATATTCATAGCTTGTTATAATGCAGTCCTATATGCATTCATATTCGGAATTGTTCATTTAAAAAAATAATAAATAAAATGAAAATGCTTATAACGCATTATAGCACTATTATGTCTTCTCATAATGAACCATGCAAAATGCCTTATGAATGAATTACAACAGAATATGAAAGTGTTTATAGATTGTGATATGCTGTAGATATGACCTTCATAGAAATGACACTTTCAACTGGATAGGCGGAACCAAAAGATGAGACAATAGAACGATAGATAGAACGATAGATAGATAGATAGATAGATAGATAGATAGATAGATAGATAGATAGATAGATAGATAGATAGATAGATAGATAGATAGATAGATAGATAGATAGATAGATAGATAGATAGATAGATAGATAGATAGATAGATAGATAGATAGATAGTCATATAGAAAGGCAGAGAGACATACATACAGACAGACAGACAGATAGATAGATAGATAGATAGATAGATAGATAGATAGATAGATAGATAGATAGATAGATAGATAGATAGATAGATAGATAGATAGATAGATAGATAGATAGATAGTCATATAGAAAGGCAGAGAGACATACAGACAGACAGACAGACAGACAGACAGACAGACAGGTAGATAGATAGATAGATAGATAGATAGATAGATAGATAGATAGATAGATAGATAGATAGATAGATAGATAGATAGATAGATAGATAGTCATATAGAAAGGCAGAGAGACATACAGACAGACAGACAGACAGACAGGTAGATAGATAGATAGATAGATAGATAGATAGATAGATAGATAGATAGATAGATAGATAGATAGATAGATAGATAGATAGATAGATAGATAGATAGATAGATAGATAGATAGATAGATAGATAGTCATATAGAAAGGCAGAGAGACATACAGACAGACAGACAGACAGACAGACAGGTAGATAGATAGATAGATAGATAGATAGATAGATAGATAGATAGATAGATAGATAGATAGATAGATAGATAGATAGATAGATAGATAGATAGATAGATAGATAGTCATATAGAAGGGCAGAGAGACATACAGACAGACAGACAGACAGACAGGTAGATAGATAGATAGATAGATAGATAGATAGATAGATAGATAGATAGATAGATAGATAGATAGATAGATAGATAGATAGATAGATAGATAGATAGATAGATAGATATTAAATTATTTTCTTTGTTTTGTTTTTTTTTATTTCTTTTTGGTTTTTATGTTTATTTTGTTTATGTTTTTTTTTCCATTGAGTTTCTTGATGGCTTTAAGTACACTGGCCATTGTGTGTGTTTTCATTTAGAATCGTTTCTGTCAACCATTTTGTTGCCATTTTCTTCTGGCTCTGGCATGAAACACTTGGAGTCTTGACATTTTTGCCAGGGTAATAACCCAAAATGTCTGTGTGAGCGGAGGTGGGGAGAGTACTGGAATCTGTCCGTCTGATTAGCCATAATGTGTGTGTGGGGGGTGTTAGGCGGTTGCACAGTTGTTGGGGGGGGTCGATCAGAGCGAGACAGCGAGAGATACATATGATGCAGATGGTTTGATGTGATGACAACCATCCGTCTCTCCAAACTGGTTATGGAGTTGTTCTAGTTGTAATGACTGCCTCAGGAAAAGTTTGTGTGTGTGTGTGTGTGTGTGTGTGTGTGTGTGTGTGTGTGTGTGTGTGTGTGTGTGTGTGTGTGTGTGTAAAAGAGAAATTGAGAGAGTTCATCAGAGTGTGACTTTGAATGATAAAATGTCATTGCATCCTTATACTCCATCTAACACACTCACACACACACACACACACACACACACACACACACAAGCAAGCATGTGCCACCAGAGATAAGAGTTTGGGAAGATGACAGGTGGAACAGTTTGCTAAATTTTCTTTAATGATACATGCCACACACACACACATACACACACACACACACACACACACACACACACACACACACACACTTCATATATCATCTTCATAGATTTTTTCCCTGAAGTTCTTCAAGATGGTTCTGCATGAAGTGGGCTTTAATATCTTTAATATGTTAAATAAAAGAGGTATTAAAATAGTGTAATGGTAGAGGTGGGCGTGGTTAAACGATGATAGTCTCTTACAGAGCACTGATTGAACATCTGATTGGTTGCCATGCAACATGGTGTATGCTTGTGACAGAACTTTGATCTTCACTGTGTACTGTGGAAGGTGCTGTAGATAAGTTGCTGGGTAATGTCTTGTCTGTGAGACTGCGTTGGCTTTTTGTACCTCACTGCCTTGTATTTATAAGAGAATAACTCAGCACTGTGATCTCTGCTGTTTTTCTTCCTGTCAGTTCCTCACCTCAACATCTTTCTCTCGCTGCCATCCAAACACACACACTGTTCTCCTGTCATGAGCTGAATGTGAAGAGTGTGTTAATGTGAAGTGTGTGTTAACGCACCATTTGCTCTTGTTAAGTGTGGATGGTTGACGTATGCTCATCTTCAAGCTGTTTGTACATATGCACGCACACACACCTTATACATGTACACACACATCATATACATGTACACACACACCTTATACATGTACACACACACCTTATACATGTACACACTGACCTTATACATGTACACACACACCTTATACATGTACACACACACCTTATACATGTACACACTGACCTTATACATGTACACACACACCTTATACATGTACACACACACCTTATACACGTACACACACACCTTATACACGTACACACACACACCTTATACATGTACATACTCACGTCTTATACACACTCACCTTATACATGTACACACACACCTTATACACGCACACACACCTTATACATGTACACACACACACACCTTATACATGTACACACACACCTTATACATGTACACACACACCTTATACATGTACACACTGACCTTATACATGTACACACTCACATCTTATACACGCACACACACATTATACATGTACACACACACCTTATACACGTACACACACATCATATACATGTACACACACCTTATACATGTACACACACACCTTATACATGTACACACTCACCTTATACATGTACACACACACACCTTATACACGCACACACACATTATACATGTACACACACACCTTATACACGTACACACACATCATATACATGTACACACACCTTATACATGTACACACACACCTTATACATGTACACACTCACCTTATACATGTACACACTCACATCTTATACACACTCACCTTATACATGTACACACACACCTTATACACGCACACACACCTTATACATGTACACACACACACACCTTATACATGTACACACACCTTATACATGTACACACACATCATATACATGTACACACACCTTATACATGTACACGCACACCTTATACATGTACACACACCTTATACATGTACACACTCACATCTTATACACACTCACCTTATACATGTACACACACACCTTATACACGTACACACACACACCTTATACATGTACATACTCACATCTTATACACGCACACCTTATACATGTACACACACACCTTATACACGTACACACACATCATATACATGTACACGCACACCTTATACACGCACACACACCTTATACATGTACACACTCACCTTATACACATACACACACACACCTTATACATGTACATACTCACATCTTATACACACTCACCTTATACATGTACACACACACCTTATACACGCACACACACCTTATACATGTACACACACACACACCTTATACATGTACACACACACCTTATACATGTACACACACACCTTATACATGTACACACTCACATCTTATACACACTCACCTTATACATGTACACACACACCTTATACATGTACACACTCACATCTTATACACACTCACCTTATACATGTACACACACACCTTATACATGTACACACTCACATCTTATACACACTCACCTTATACATGTACACACACACCTTATACACGCACACACACCTTATACATGTACACACACACACACCTTATACATGTACACACACACCTTATACATGTACACACTCACATCTTATACACACTCACCTTATACATGTACACACACACCTTATACACGCACACACACCTTATACATGTACACACACACCTTATACATGTACACACTGACCTTATACATGTACACACTCACATCTTATACACACTCACCTTATACATGTACACACACACACCTTATACATGTACACACACACCTTATACATGTACACACTGACCTTATACATGTACACACACACCTTATACATGTACACACACCTTATACATGTACACACTGACCTTATACATGTACACACACACCTTATACATGTACACACTGACCTTATACATGTACACACTCACATCCTATACACACTCACCTTATACATGTACACACACACCTTATACATGTACACACTGACCTTATACATGTACACACACACCTTATACATGTACACACACACCTTATACATGTACACACTCACATCTTATACACACTCACCTTATACATGTACACACACACCTTATACATGTACACACACACCTTATACATGTACACACTGACCTTATACATGTACACACTCACATCCTATACACACTCACCTTATACATGTACACACACACCTTATACATGTACACACTGACCTTATACATGTACACACACACCTTATACATGTACACACACACCTTATACATGTACACACACACCTTATACATGTACACACTCACATCTTATACACACTCACCTTATACATGTACACACACACCTTATACATGTACACACACACCTTATACATGTACACACTCACATCTTATACACACTCACCTTATACACGTACACACACCTTATACATGTACACACACACCTTATACATGTACACACTCACCTTATACACGTACACACACACTTTATACACGTACACACTCACATCTTATACACACACAATCATCTTATACACACTCAGGTCCTTCCACAGCATTTCTCTTGTTTTAAGGTCAGGAAATGCACTTGGCCATTCCACAATATTAACTTTATTCTTCTTTAAACATTAGACTTGAGTCGACAAACTCAAGCACCACTGTATACACACACACACACACACACACCCACACACACACCCACACACACACACACACACCCACACACACACACACACACACACACCTTATACACATACACATGCTCACACTTGTGAAGTTGTTCTGGCTGGATGTCAGTGAGAATGTGTGAGAGCTGACCAGACCATTTAATGCTCAGCAGTGCGTGGAGTGTGTGTGTGTGTGTGTGTGTGTGTGTCTGTGTGTGTGTGTGTGTGTGTGTGTGTGTGGGGGCCCAGTTCAAATAGTTGTTTATAGTGTAAATGAACACATACAAAAATGACAAGAACATTAACATGTTTAATTTTTAAAATCCTAATACTATGAAATTCCCGATTATGAAAACAGAAGACACAAACTTCTCTGACTCACGGACCGAATCAAACATCCAAATATCAAAATAATATTAAATTCACTGAAAAAATCATTTAAACACACACACAAACTCACCTTACCTTCATAACATTTACATGTACAGTTTAATGTTCCTTCTTTCTTTCTGTCTGTCTGTCTGTCTGTCTGCCTTTTTTCTGTCTGTCTGTCTGTCTGTCTTTCTGTCTGTCTGCCTGCCTTTTTTCTGTCTGTCTTTCTTTCTTTCTGTCTGTCTATCTTTCTTTCTTTCTTTCTGTCTGTCTATCTTTCTTTCTTTCTGTCTGTCTGACTACTTTTTTCTGTCTGTCTGACTTCGTCTTTCTTTCTTTCTTTCTTTCTTTCTTTCTTTCTTTCTGTCTGCCTTTTTTCTGTCTGTCTGTCTTTCTTTCTGTCTGTCTATCTGACTATCTTTCTGTCTGCCTGTCTGACTACCTTTTTTCTGTCTGACTTTTTTCTGTCTGTCTGACTATCTTTCTGCTTTCTGTCTGCCTGTCTGTCTTTCTTTCTTCTTTCTTTCTTTCTTTCTTTCTTTCTTCCCTCTGTCTGTCTGTCTGCCTTTCCTACTTCTCTCTCTCTCTCTCTCTTTGTCACAGGGAGAGC